>SJYO01029184.1:2427093-2481471 GCA_006410555.1 Capra ibex | reverse complement strand
CCCCCCCCCCGAGGTTTTAGTGACGTCTACCACTGACGTCGATACTTTAATTTTCTGCGAATGAGGAACCTTCTTTTCAATACTGGTTGCATCTGTCGTATAAGTTTTCGTCTCTGTAATGAAACACCTGATTCCAGGCAGATCAGTTCCGATACCAAAAAGGACACCAGTACATACCTACACTCCCAACCTGACACTTTTTCCGACTCGCGGCTCCTTAACTACGAAAACTTGACACCACAACCTCTTCTGAGAACTCTCAGGGAACCTGACGTTCCTCTAGGTTGGTCAGGTAAGACTTCTAGTCGGGACCCTAAAGAAACCTTCCTTACTACGATTTCGACTTTGAGGTCATGAATCCGGTGGACTACCCTTCTCAACTGAATAACCTTTTCTGAGACTACGACCCTCCCTAACTCCCGTCCTCCTCTTCCCCTGCTGTCTCCTACTCTACCGACCTACCGTAGTGACTGAGTTACCTGCACTTAGACTCACGTGAGGCCCTCAACCACTACCTGTCCCTCCGGACCGTACGACACTAAGTACCCGAGTGTTTCTCAGTCTGTGCTGACTCACTGACTTGACTTGACTGTACATATAAAAGGGACTTTGTATGTCAGAAGGACACTTCTACTAAATAGACACCGTTGAAGTTAAAGGATTTTAGGTTAACTACTGTAACCACAACAAGTCAACGATTCAGTACAGGTTAAGAAACACTGAGGTACCTGACGTCGTCCGGTCCGTGGAGACAGGTGGTGATAGAGGACCTTAAACAAGTTCGAGCGTAGGTAACACAACCACTGTGATAGATTGGTAAAGTAGGAGACAGTGGGGGAACAGGAAACCGAAAGTTAGAAAGGGTCGTAGTCCCAGAAAAGGTTACTCAGCTGAGAAGTGTAGTCCACTGGTTTAATAACCTCAAAGTCAAAGTCGTATTCAGGAAGGTCACTTATAAGTCCTGACTAAAGGAAATCCTACCTGACCAAACTAGACGAACGACAGGTGTCCTAAGAGTTCTCAGAAGAGATTGTGGTGTCAAACTTTCACAGTTAAAAAGAGACGAATCGGAAGAAATACCAGGTTAAGAGTGTAAACATGTGTTGATGACCTTTTGGGTATCAAAACTGATCTACCTGGAACTTACATATAACTACTATATGTCTAGTCGTTTTGTTCCGGAACGTCGACGTCCAGTGTTTCAAGTCCATGACTTCCTCTGTGTAAAGGATATTGTGGTAGGGGGGATGTGTGTTCTCCTCTATAACCAAAGAATAAACCTCCGATGTAAGATGTTAAAATTGTTTCAATTCTTCGACGCCTTACATACATATATCCAAGTTTTATTAAAATACACAATAATATTTACTTACACACACACGAATCACCGAGTCTGTACAGACTGAGAAACGTTAGGGTACCTGACATCGGGTGGTCCGAGGAGACAGGTACCCCTAAGAGGTTCGTTCTTATAACCTTACCCAACGGTACGGAAGGAGGTCCCCTAGAAGGGTTGGGTCCCTAGCTTAGGTCCAGAGGGTGTAACGTCTACCTAAGAAATGGAAGACTCGGTGATCTCTTCGGGTTCATATGACTTCACCCATCGGATAGGTAAAAGGTCCCCCTGAAGAGTTGGGTCTTTAGTTCCCCAGAGAACGTAACGTCCACCTAAGAAATGGTCGACTCGATGGACCCTTCAGGTTTAATTACATATTACAAAATATAATATGTACTATATATTTCAATAAATATATATATATTTCAAATATATGTATTTGACTTGACTATTTCAATAACATTGATTTTACCTTATCTATGTCCTATTCTTACTGTTGAGCTAGTCCTTCCTCTTTTATAAAGTTTTATCTCAGTTTATATGGATATTTGACTTATTATAGTATTGTCATCACACAGTATATACACCTTTTCTACTTAAAATTAAGTTAATGAGACCTTATACAAACCTTATTTTACTTTGAGGAAATAAATAAGTATATTTTATTTACATAAAGTCTCTGAATTTTATAATTTCGTGACCTTCTTATAAAGGGGTTTAAGGTGTATATGTTTACACCTTACTTACCTTCTCTTGGTTTTCTTTTTTTTACAAAAACTCGTGTATTTTATATTTTTATTCAGTTATAATACGTTCCGTAACAGTTGGTTCACGTTCACGTTCAACAATGATTCATCGTAAAACAGGTCCAACTGTTTAATGACTAGGTAAAGTCATATATTTTACGAAGGTATTAGGTCGTCTTTCTGTTACGTTTACTGTTTTCTTCACCTTACTTACACGATCCATAGAGGACAAACGAGAGGGAATAGGTAAGGGACAAGAAAAATCCTGAGATATACACCCCTTCAACTGGGGATACTTACTGTAGTTGACCGAGGTCACGGGGAACCGAAGACCACCTCAAACCGGTTACTATCCATGATACTCCTACCCTCCCTTCCTCTTCTTAGTCCCCTGAAAGTAAAGAGGTCAAAACAGGGAAGGAACAGTGATACCTAATCGACAACAGAGAGGTAGTTTCTTGTTTCGAGGACAGTCCGTTAAGAAGGTTAGTCATTCGGTGGGTACGGGTAGACCGGATCACCACTATACTCTAGGAAGGGAGACCTCATGACGTTATTGGGAACAAAAGAATTTTGTCCCCAGGAGTTTCGTATCAAGTCTGGGGTCCCCGGGACGTGGTGAAAGTCCCTGACATACTCCAGTTTAAATAGTAGGAAGTTCTACTCCTATTCTACAATTAATGAAAAAGGTGTTACTTACCTTACGTGTTCATTTATACGTCAATATAAATAATTTAGTCTGTAATTTCTCTAAACGTTTTGTATGTTGTCAGGTTGAGACAGTGATTAATACAAAACCTTTTGTATTAATAAAGGGTATTTAATACAAATATACAATTGTATACCTAAATAATGATAAAAAGTTAATTTACGTATAATAATTTTATGAATTCAAATTTCATTGTATATAATTCATTACTATCAATTGTGTATGTTTATTTTTTTATACAACACCAGGTCATACCCTAATAAATACAAATATCTATTTACATATAAAATGGCAATTTTAAAAAAACTTTCATATTTTACCATACTTCAGGTTTTTACAACTATTGATGACATGAGGGGTAAATTAGGGAAAATAAATTGGGAGAATATAAACGGAGTCAACTCATACAGTATATAATAACCGGCCTTGGGACTCACTATGTGAATTTTAAGTGTCTTCTCCATATTTAACGGGTGTTTGGAGTGATTATCAATTTCTTTTTAATTATGTTACTATCTAGTAAAACGTGGACTGTGTAAAAAGGTCTTTCTAAACCTTCTAGGTCACGAAAGACTTTCATTTTCCCTCGTTCGTGAAAGTAAGTAAATAAAAAAACCTCACATTTCATCACGTTCAAAAACCTCCCACTAAAAAGTTAGAGAGAATTTTTACCTTTACACTTACAAAATACTGGTTAGGTTGTAAAGTTTAAGATACTTAGATAGGAAATCTTTATGTCAACACTCATGAATTTTTATCGTAATGTTACTATAAGTGATGTCGTTACAAACGTTATCGTTTTTCCTTCGTTTTCGCATTTCTTTTCTAGACTTAGGAGTAGTTTTCTTTTAATCTATTTTATAGTATGTCGGTTCATTAATTTATGACACGTGTACAAATTTTTGGTTTGTGTTCAATATAGATATACATGAATCGGATCTTAATAGTGACATTATAAAAGTCTCCTTTTCGATTCAATGTTTTATCATGTATATATCGTGTCTAGTAAAAGTACACGTACGTATATGTATACGTATGTACATATAGGAAGACCCATTCATACTCTTATAGATCTCACTTAATGAATTATCTACGCTACTCTCCTGACTTCCTTCTTTGAAAGTGTTTTTCGTCAAAAAATTTTTCTTTTACATTCTTGACCTCATTTTGTTTTTCCATCAGACTCCAATGAATTGTACTTGTTTGTCGGGTCGTCATGAGTCAGACTCTATAATAATATAACAACTATAAGTAACTATAAGTATTATTACTAATACCGAAGTATTTTATTAAAATACGAGTCGAAATAGAAACGTGTCTAAATATCGTAAGAACAGACATCGTTTGTGTGTGTGTGTGTGTGTGTATAAAATAATACTAGTAATTTATTCATTTGAAACGGTCTCGAAAAAATGGGAAGATCTTGTAAGACAAGGATCACGGGACACGGGAGAACTATTAATTGAGGGAGAGTCGGATCGTCGTTCGTCAAGACTATGGTGTATAAAACTTTAAGTAAGTTACATAATTAAGACGGTCGAGAACGAGACAATTGGAATACAGGGAACGTCTTTATCTGAGAGTTTTATTTTGTTTATTTGTTATGGGGGTACTGAATTATAGTTAATACGTCCTACACCTAAATTTAGGAGAGATACAAAACATCTTGTTCTTGCATTCGTTCTAGATTACAGTGACCCAAGGTCAAAGAGTAGACATTTTATCTTTAGGATACAAAAGGATTGTAATAAAACTCAAAGTTTAGTCCACTCCCTGTATTTTCACGGATTATAAAAACTATACACTCATCTTAAACTTATTTTTCGAAAAAAAAAAAAAACGATCTTTTTGACAATTTATTACTTCTCTCTCACCCGTATTTTAGACCTCACAGACTCTACAAAAGAAAGAGGACTTTATACACGTACTAATATTTACCAGGAAATCACTAAATACACATAGACCAGTGACGTTCTACTCATTATTGGAACATTCCGTTTACTGTCCTTAACGTAATAGTTTAAAGATAAGTTCAAGGGAATCCGTCCCTCTCGTTCCCCCTCTCTCTCATAGACTCGGTGTTGTTCCTCCTCTCCCATAAAGTAAGGTGTACATAAATAACTTGTTGAAGGATCTGTGTATCCTTACTTGTTTTGTCGATTCAATAGACAGGAAAAACCCCACTGTGAAGTCACACTCGTTTTTTACAAATTTTCATGTCAAAGAACATATTTATTCACAGTCCTTCTTTCGTGTCGACTCCTTTCTTTGACACTACTCGTCCCCATTTCTCTCGGAAGGATCGTCTCGTATATCTCTATACTCAGACTCCAAACAGACGTCTCTCTCCTTTCTGACGTGAAGTGTCTCTGTTTTCCTCTGGTCTTATGTCTTCCTTAATTTTCCGGAATAAACATCCAACTGAAAATGAGTCTAGACAGAATTAAAAATTGTTTTGGGGTATCAGACATCTCAACTTCTCTGTAATACCCCTAAGGTTTGAGTCTTATATATAACCTCCGTCTCGACTGTCTTTAAGGTCCCGTCCTTCACTCTGTTGATCGTAGTTTAGGTCCTTGTTACCCTGCTACTGTTTCTACTTTTTATAACCCCTCTTCACATCATGACTTACCACCGATATCAACAGAGAATCTCTACAATTTTTGCAGAATTTAAAGGTTCATCTTTCTACAATTTTCAGAGTCTAAAGGTTCACATCTCCCATACCCACGACAACCTACGACTCAGATCTATAGTTTTCAGTACTCTTATATTTAACGTATACTTTGGTCCCATTTCCCACTCCAATGACTCCTCTTCACATTTATGTCTGTTTTCTTCTCTCTCTTCCTACCCAGTGATTTATACAAGGTTATAAATCTTTTACCTCCTCCTCTCTGTAGCTCTGTTACTTCACTGTGTTATACAATCTTACTTCTGTACGACTCGACACAGGTGACGACGACTGTTTTTTTTTTTTTTTTTCTGTGTGGTGACCCTTTCTTCCTCTACCAACCGTTAGAAGTGTCCTCGGTAAAGTCACCTCACCAGTGTTTCTCGTGCACTTCCAGTACCCGTCCTGTCCTCAAAACTTTCTAAAACCAATCAAAGGTTCCGTTTGGTAAATTGTAGTGTCATTAAGTTCAGATACAGGGTTGGTGACTACGACTTCTTCGATTTCAACTAATCAAGATACTTCTGGATGTTCTGGAGGTTCTTGATGGTGATTTTTTATTTTTTATTTTTTTTATTTTTTTCTAAAAGATAAGGAGTATCCCCTAACCTTTCTTTTTCGTCCTTCAGTTCTCTATGGACCTCATCGTCTGTTCAGACCGGAACCTCGTGTTTTACTTCATCCTGTTTCTGATTGTCTTAAGACTCTTCTCTTACGTGATCAGTATTGTTTGTAGGAAAAAATTGTTGTATTCTCTATTGAAATGTTTACCTATAGTAATCTACCGGTTATGACTTTAGTCTAACTATTATATGAAACTTCGGTTTCTACCTCTTCGACATATGTCTGTGGTTTTTGTTGTGGACATCGACTGACACTGAGTCTAGTAGTCGAGGAATGACGTTTTAAGTCTGTATTTAACTTATTTCATCCCTTTTGGGGATTCGGTAAGTCCATACTGAATTTAGTTTAAGGAATACTAATATGTCATCTTTATTGTTTATCTAAGTTCCCTAGTGTACATCATTTGTCTCATGGACTTCGTAATACCTATCTACAAATATTGTAACATGTCCTCCACCACTGGTTTTGGTAGTGTTTTCTTTTTCTTTACGTTCTTCCGTTTGACCAACAGATTCCTCCGGAATGTTTATCTACTCTTTACTTCTCTTTGTTTTCCTTTTCCTCTTTCCCTTTTTGTTGAGTTACGTCTCAATGTCCCTTATGGTTCCTCTCTATTCTTTCGGAAGAATTCACTTGTTACGTTTCTTTATCTCTTTTTGTTATCTTACCTTTACTGGTTTCTAGAATTTGTTTGTTTGTTTGTTTGTTTTTTGACCACTATGTTTTCCTTGATAGGTACGTTTCTACCCCTGTTATTTCCTGTCTTTGTCACTTCTGGATTGACTTCGTCTTCTCTATTTTTTCTCCACCCTTCTTATGTGTCTTCTTGACATGTTTTTTCCAGAATTACTGGATCTATTAGGGTTACCACACCAGTGAGTGGATCTCGGTCTGTAGGACCTCACACTTCAGTTCACTCGGAATCCTTTGTGATGATTGTTGTTTCGATTACCTCCACTATTTTAAGGTCAACTGGATAAAGTTTAAGATTTTTGCTACTCCGACACTTTCACGACGTTATACGTTCGTTTAAACTTTTTGAGTCGTCACCGGTGTCCTGACCTTTTGCAGTCAAAAGTAAGGTTAGGGTTTCTTCCCACTACGGTTTCTTACAAGTTTGATGACATGTTAACGTGAGTAGAGTGTGTGATCGTTTCATCACGAGTTTTAAGAGGTTCGGTCCGAAGGTGTCATGCACCGGGTACTTGAAGGTCTACAAGTTCAACCTAAATCTTTTCATTCTAATTGGTCTCTAGTTCAACGGTTGTAGGTGACCTAGTATCTCTTTCGTTCCCTTAAGGTTTTATGTAGACGAAGACGAAGTAACTGTTACGATTTCGGTAACTGACACACCTAGTGTTGTTTGACACCTTTTAAGAAAAAAAAAAAAAAATTTAGAAATTAAGAATGTACGCAAGGGTTTGTACTTCTCTACCCTCATGGTCTGGTGAAATGGACAGAGGACTCTTTGGACATACGTCCAGTTCTTCGTTTTCAATCTTAGTTTGTACCTTGTTGACTGCTCAAGTTTTGACCCTTTCCTCATGTAGTTTCGATATATAACAGTAGGACGAACAAAATAAAGAAACGTCTTATATTGTACACTTTACGACCCTCCCTACTTAAGGTTCGACGTTAGTTCTGACGGTCCGCTTTATCGTTGTTGAAGTCTATACATCTACTGTGGTGAAATTACCGTCTTTCACTTCTCCTTGGTTCCTCGGAGAACTACTCGTACTCTCTCCTCTCACTTTTTCGACCGAATTTTGAGTTGTAAGTCTTTTACTTCTAGTACCGTAGACCAGGGTTGTGAAGTACCGTTTACCCCTTTTAACCTTTGTCACTATGTAAAAGAAAAGAACCCGAGGTTTTAGTGACACCTGTCCTTACTTTAAATTTTCGTGAACGATGAACCTTCTTTTCGATACTGTTTGGATCTGTAGTATAATTTTTCGTCACTGTAGTGAAACGAGTGTTTCCAGACCTATCAGTTTCGATACCAAAAAATGTCAACAGTACATGCCTACACTCTCAACCTGGTATTTCTTCCGACCTACGACTTATTAATTACGAAAACTTGACACCATAACATCTTCTGAGTACTCTCAGGGACCCTGTTGTGCCTCTAGTTCAGTTAGTTAGGATTTCCTTTAATTGGGACTTATAAATAACCTTCCTGATTACGACTTCGACTCTTGAAACCGAAGGAATACGTTTCACGGTTGAGTAACCTTTTCTGGGACTACGTCCCTTTCTAACTTCCGTCCTCCTCTTCCCCCACTGTCTCCTACTCTACCAACCTACCGTAGTGACTGAGTTACCTGTACTCAAACTTGTTAGAGGCCCTCAACCACTACCTGTCCCTTCGGACCACACGACATCGGGTACCCCAGTGTTTCTCAGTCTGTCCTGAATCGTTGACTTATCGTTATCGTAATTTAGACCATATTGTCAAAGTTTCTTATCTTATATACCCATGTCTACAATCCAAGGATCGGAACCATTATCCTTTTTTCGTTCTCGAATAAGAGTAGACGAAGATCAAAGAGCCACTTTGTTTTACGTTTAGAATATTCTCCCTTGTCATACCCTACGAACAATTCTGGTATCTTTAGAAGGACTTCTCACACTCTCACTTTTATGATCTTTCATTGTTCTGACAGTCCGTCGTGGTTCCCAGGTCAGTACCTAAAAGGAAATCGGTGTCCCTCGACGAGTCCCCACCCCCGTCTCAGATAGTTGCTACCCGTTCATCCTGTCTTCGCACCACGGTCCCTCGATCCCCGTGTACGTTATGTCACTAACATTACCACCTCGTACCCTATATTTGATCATTCCCTTTGTCACAGTACCCTGACTCTTACTCGTCATTTTTACACCATGTCAGTTTAGGATTGTCCAGTACTACCCCATTTTCTTGATCGTAACTTCAATAAGGTTTACTCGAGTAACAAGTCTTTCACCATGGGGTTTACCTATACCTGACACTTCGAGAATAACGATTACTGTTTCAGACCCCACACAACTCACTACCCAGTAACCTCACCCTACCTTCTCTTTGGATGATCTATCTGAGAACTATTCTCTCTACATGATAGACATCATTTTTACGACTACCTTAATCACCACCTGTTTTCTGGGGTCTTTAATCTTACAACTCTAGTTGTCACACCTTCGTTCACTGTCTCTCTTTCGCTTTAAGTCGAGGGGTAAAGTATTCCGACACCTTTTCAGAGATAGTCGTTGTCTTACGGTCGAAAGTCAACCTTGGACTTGTACTTCATTTGTGACTTTCTCAACTATTTAACTCCCTACACGACTCTTGATACACAAGGTCTCACGTGTTTTCTTGCAGGACCTTTTAGTTAATTCCTACTCGTCACCCCAGACTAATATTACGATACACTTTTACTCATCCATTAAACCCATGGGTGACCACTCACCCCATTTGTCCCTAATCCCCCTTACTACCCTAGTTAGGTCTCATATAGAAAATCCTTCAGTATAGAGTCGGTAACTTCTTTTCTATTCAATACAGACGACGTACAAGAATTCCTTCCAATTCTTTGTACAAGACCCATGTAGGCTTTACCGATGTGTATTTCTGTAATGAAGATACTCTCCGTCACGTCGTACCTCTCTTCGACCTGTGTTTAAGTTACGGTTTAGAATCATCTCTGTCACTTCTTCTCTAGATTTGTGTGACACAAGGAGCCAAAGGAGTAGACATTCTACCCCTCTCATTGTAATGAATAGAGTATCCAGAGAGTATTTTTAATTTATTCATATCTACTATAAATGGTGTCATGGTGTGTCATTCTCTCGTTTTACGATTGAAACAATAATACTAATTTCATACCGAAATGAAAATACCTTTTAAGGACATATCCGATGAAGAGGGGTGAGGGGTTTAAGACGTGGTCACTTGCGAGAGAGGACACGTACTTAATTTAATGGACTTTGTCCAGGTTGAGGGGGTTTGTTCGGTACAACTAGGGAGACTCGTGAAAGTGAAAAAAGAGAAATGAGTAAACACCTAGTAAAGTAACGTGGTTTCCCTTAAAGGAAAGTTGAAGATAATCATTCATTCACAAATGTAAAAAGTCGGGTCACTGAAAGGACCTTCACCTATAACCATAATAACATCTTCACTACCCGACGAGGATCGAATAGTCCCTGAAAGTGGTCAAACTCAACTTTTCAATAAACACTCAACTCTCACCATTTCTAAGACTGTGGGAGGTAATGTTAAGTGTATATAAAACGGATCTTTTGATCACGTGATTGGGAAAATTTATGATGTGATGGAAGTCTTTCACATCGTACCGTCGAACTTTTCAGATAAAATGAGGTAATTTTTTTTTTCGAAGAAATTGGAAATTATCGAGATCAGTTCAAAAGGTTCTCATCTCCCTAAAATTTACAAATCTTAAATGGGATTTCGTAAATTATACCACAAAGTAATTATCAAAGACTTAGAGAATGAGTAAATACACTGTCTGAATTCCATAAACCAAGATACACAAAGGAGGTGTTAATAGGTTGTAAATATTGGGATCTTCTATCATCTAAGTGGGGACTTAACGTCGGAGACGAGACCATCATAGAGGTTGTCCAATGTTAATACATTTTCAGGTATTTTATCTTTGAACCACGATGTCTTCTGTTACTTTCGGTAATCTACCTCTTTTGTGTCAGTAAGGGTCTAAAATTACGTACAAAATTTAGTAAAGGTACCCTTGGTTGTAAACCGTGTTCCCGCAGACAATACTTTTTGTCAATGTTCCGTCGAAGATGGTTCGGTCTACCAATTAAAAATTGTCCCCTTATATTGTTCCTCCTTGGCCCAATATATTGGGGGTTTATGGGAACTATTACCTAAGTTCACCTGACTTAGTGACCCGAAAGAAGGTCGAGAGACAGTTACGATAATAGACACCGTTGTTATAATAGTTGGTGTCCTTTTTCGTGATGATTAACGTTCCATGTATTTTTCCATTTGTGGTGTCGATTTCTTTATCTTCATTTATAAAGATTCTGACTAGTCCTTTCAATCCCAGTTCTTGGGACTCCAAGAGATTTCTGGAGATTTCAAAAGATTTAATACTCCCTCGTGAAATCTCTGTGGAAATTTCGTACTCTCGTCCGCCGTTCCGTCTCCCTCTTGGACACAACCAAATTCAAGGGTTCGGTAATATTATGTTAATTAATAAGTCTAATTGACAGTCGTGTGGAAGTTCGGTCGTGACACATTACAGTGAGACGTACCGTGTCTTAGACACGTAAGAGACTAAAATCCTGATTTTGTCCGGAATCTATAACAGTGAGTATCAGTGTGTCGTTCGACAGCTTTCGACCCTACGGGACCCTCATTCTGAATTCTATCAGTCAGGTTACTCTAAATAGGGTCATATCACGAGGGAACTCCTTCATGATTTAAGGGTGGAATTTCCTTTATGAACCTTGGTAATGAAAGGTCCTAGAAAACTGTTAGAGAATCCTCTGATTGACAAGAATGGTATAGACATCGGTGTATGGGTCACAACGTTAAATTTGACTCTACTCTGTAACAGAAAGGAACGGGACCGATTTAAATGAATATGTCAAGTATACTCTTTTATTCATGGTGTCACCGTTTTTCAGGAACTGGGTTACGTCCACAACGTTCTCTGCACCCAAACTAAGGACTCAACCCTTCTATGGGACCTCTTCCTTTACCGTTAGGTGAAGTCACAAGAACGGACCCTTTATGATACCTGTCTCCTCGAACTACCCAATGTCACGTACCCCAACGTTTGTCATTCTGTGTCGACCCGTATGTGTGCGTACGTGTGTGTGTGTGTGTTTGTGTATGGTACCACATGACGATATACATTCGTTCTATAGTTATAGAACCACAAATTAAGAACTTCAATGTTGAAATTTAAACGACACTGGAACTCTTTTCAGTCAAAGAAGTATGGAGTTAAGAGGATCCATATTTTACCCAAAGTACGACTGACAGAGTTTTCCCGTGATACTTAGATTAATTAGGGAATTAATACTCTTTCGTATATTGTTGGTTTGGTTAAAGAATTCTTCCTTGTGTAACGGACATTCCGAAGTAATTGACCATATACTAAAATAGGAGAAAGAAAAGAATAAAGTACGTTACATAACTAAAATATTTTGATCATATTGTTATTGTAAAATCATTTTTGGATTTTCCTTTACTAAAATCATATATTTACTTTGTACGAACAACCTGGTATTTTGTGTTGTCCCGAGACGTTTAAGACATGGTACGTTTTTATAAAAATCTTTATCCATTTTATATTCGTGAGATTGTACACACTGAGTTTAAATAAATGAGGATGATCCATACCTTCTTATCTATGACAAAAATAAAAAGAAGAGTGACCACTGTCTTAATAGATATTTACAGTAGGTTTAAGAGTAATAGAATGAAACTTACTGATTAGGTATTATATTTTCTATTCTGGGTGAAACGGAATCAAACCAATAATGTCTTCTATAAATTTAACTATTACTAAAAAATACTTAGAATTAACATTCTTTTATTAAAATTAGTGAGGGATATGAGTAAGTTTTACGGTTGGTCTGTTGAAATAGGGACACTGACAGCTGTCTCACGTTGTCTTGACCGGGTTTATGGTCACGAACAAGTAATGGTTACGAGAGTCACCCGAGAGGACGTTGTGAGGTCGTGTCGTCTGTAACAAGACACGGAGGTCGGTATTAAATTATCTTTTTCGACAGTATTATCTGAGATGAACCCTTTTTCGTAGTTACACCAAGTTTCCACCGAGGATTACGGACACGTTTGTGTAGACCCTTCGGTCTACGGAACAGAAGCGAGATACCTGAGTAATTCTGGATTTTCCGGTATAAACCAGAGTCTTAGGAGTCAGAGAGATTCAACCGACGTTTCTCCCGACTGAATTAGTAAGACATCCCTCTGGAATCAGAGTTGCTTCTTTCCGAAGTTCTAAGGAAAAGAACCAGAACCACAAAAGAACCTGACACACATGTCTATAACTATCCTACAGTCTACTGTCAAAACTCACCCTAGGAGTTCCGGTCGACGTTTCTACCCACTTTGGAGTTTCCCATTCCCCGGAGTCTCGACCGTCCTTTACCGTGTTCAGGTCAGAGGGTCTCGCAAGGATAATGAGTGGGTACCTACGGGTCCTCGTAGAAACGAGGACGGAACCCGAGAAGCACTCAGTGGTTGTTACGGTTATTTTATAATAACACGAAAAGACACGTTCTTAAGACCCTCCAAGAGAGGGGACTTCGTATGCAGAAGGACAGGGGATGTGTCCCGTGGCGAGAGAGTTCCGGGTAAAGAGAGGGAGCAGTACCCCAGACTGAGTAGGAGGAGTTCGGGATAGGTGACCTTAAGGAACGGACCTAGTTGGTCCCCGATCTACAAACGTAGAGTGAGGACACAGACAATTTCGTCGTTGGGAATGTCATGATCAGGGATGGGGACTGGTGTGTCATAAGGGATTTATACTACAACTAAGTTGGTGTCAGGGGGCAAGGTTGATCTTGGAATAGATCTCAACTTCGAACTCTAGGTCCACGGAGAGAGAGATTGAGTTTTTATTATAACGACGAATGTCCACCCTCTATTAGGTCACTGAGACAATTCTCCATTACCAACACACGTATTCCCATCATTGTCACCTCTACCCCTCTTCCAGACATTAAAACCTATATCCATTCCCCTCTCGGTCTTTCTATACCTTACCCTCCGTACTGACCTTTTCTCCTTAGTTCCTGTCAGGGGTCCATGTACCGGACTCGAAAACCTTCTTGTCAAAACGGTACAACTGTATTTCCTCTTACCCTCATCGTGACACCCCATGTTTCGTTTTAAAATCTGAACTATTTTAATCTAAAGTTCGATACTCTATAGACTAAATAGAGGATTCTGATATACTCTAGTAATTCGTCCAATTACTCTTAACTTCTGGTTTCTGTCTCTAGACTCTGGTTGCTGACAATTTGACTTTTCGACTTCTGTGTATTAAATACCGTGTGTACTGTACCTTTGTTGGATTCACAAGTAATAACCTCCTTATCTATTTCTTTTACAAAAGATAGTTATTACCTTATAGTAAGTCGGTGTTTTTTACTCCTTTATGATGGTAAAAGTTCTTGTACCTACCAGGAACTTCCGTAATACGATTTATGTGTTTCAGTCTATTTCAGTTTACGACAAATTAGGGTGTACACCTTAGATCTTTTGTTTTTGTCTTGTCGTTTGAGTATCTTTTTTCTATCGTCTAAACATCGATGGTCTACACCTCCACCAAGTATCCTTGTTCGAAGGTCAAAATTCTATTTGTTCATGATCCCTATATTATATGTTGTGTCACGTAGACATCTTTCACTTAATAGTTACCACACGACCACCTTTTATGAACTATAGATCATGGGTTCTCCGTCTTATATATTACAACGTCTTTAAGGGAGTGTCAGTTGTCCGTTCTTCCGAACCGTACCCATCTGTACCACCTCGCTCAGATATCTACAAGAAAAGACGGATGAAATCAAAAGAGTTCCTCCATCCCCCATTTCAGTAGTGGACTTGTACTTCCACCAAGTTCTCCTTTAAAGTCTCGACACTCATCTCTCTTCCATCATACTTTCTCAGTCCGTCTCCTTCCTCCGTCACTTAGCAGGACCCTTCAGTCATACTGACGAAAGAACTCATTCTCTTTTTGTACACTTAAATCTCGATTAGTCAGTCTTATCGAAACCAGTGACCTACGTTTCTTGACTGAGTAACCTTTTCTGGAACCACGACACTTCCTAACTTCCGTCTTCCTCTTCTCCTATGTCTCCTACTCTACCAACCTACCGTAGTGGCTGAGTTACCTGTACTCAAAATCGTTCGAGGTCTCAACCACTACCTGTCCCTTCTGACGAAACGACGTAAGATACCCCAGTGTTTCTCAGTATGTACTGACTTACTGACTTGACTCAGTCTTATCCGATATTAGACCTTATAGGAATACCCCTATACACACCTTACTATCGGAACGAATATACACGAAGGTTTTTGGTCTATTAACTCTTTTGTCTGACACCTTTACCAGTGGGTATTTTATAAATATTTGGCACACATTATTGTACCTTTGACGATTGTAAGATTACGAATCACCTTTCCCTTCTGTGTTTTAGTTCGATCGATATCCTTGTTTTTATACCACTCTTTTAATTTTTTACTTTTAAAACTTCCTTCATAAGGGTTTGGATTAGTCACTGATAAAACTCCCTATCCTAATATAAGGTAAAAGGGATGTGAAGACTCGAATAAATGGACATATTACTTTTATTGATTGGTTTTATATAAAATTCCTTTTGTTTAGTTTTACGAGAGTTTCTTAACGACATGGATTAACTTCAATTTTAACACGGATGTGTTATTCGTAAAACCAGATTCAAACACTAAGTCACAAATAGTTTCTATCAAGAACTGAACATAGACTTTATAAGACCCATGAAAAATGGATTTTTAAATAACTTACTTTCTAAGGAATTTAAGATATGACAAAATGTTAAAAGTTTCAAAGTGTGTGTGTTAAAGTACATCAAAGTATTTTTGGGGAAAAAAAGGATAGAGATAAAACGGGGAAGGGGGAAGGGAATATGACCACTAGTGATCAAACAGAAGACATAGACACTCAGACGAAGAAAAAACAAAATAAGTCATCAAATAAAAAATGTAAGGTGTATATTCACTATAGTATCCTATAAACAGAAAGACAGACCGGATGAAGTGAATCATAATATTAGAGATCCCCAGGTAAGTACAACGACGTTTACCATAATGAAGTACGGAAAAATACCGGTTCATCATAAGGTAACCCATATATATCGTGTAGAAGAAAATAGGTGAGTAGACAAGCTGTGAATCCAACGAAGGTACAGAACCGATAACATTTATTACGACGATACTTGTACCCCCACGTAGAAAAACTTGATCACAAAAGTAAAAAAAAGGGACTATATATGGTTCCTCACCTTGACGACCCTTAACACCATCAAGATAAAAAATCAAAAAGATCTTTAGAGGTATGACAAAAGGTGTTACCGACGTGGTTAAATGTAAGGGTGGTTGTCACATGTTCCCAAGGGAAGAGAGGTGTAGGAATGGTTGAAACAATAAACACCTGAACAACTATCGGTAAAACCGTCCACTCCACTATAGAGTACCAAAATTAAACGTAAAGGGACTATAAATCACTACGACTCGTATAAAAGTACACGAACAACCGGTAGACGTAAAAGAGAAGCCTCTTTTACAGATAAACAAAGAAGACGGGTAAAAAAGTGGCAAAAAAAAAAAAAATACAAATCAACATACTCGACGAGCATATACAACTTGGCGAACAAGGACTTTGTGAGACTCATGAAAAATTTATCGTCTAAGGACCCGAAGTTGGTTCTTGATGACTGCGTCTTAAAGACTTACACTTCGAGTCCTCAGACATAAACTTTATTTACAAGTGACTTCCTAGGAAACAGGAAAGGTTCCCTTAGGAAACGAGACTTAGAGAAGGGAGAGGAGTCCTTGAACGGTAACAACTGATAGGGAAGAGAGGGGAGTCTGACTACTGTCGTACACTCCGTGTATTTTGAACTCTTAGGAATAACTCTGGACCCAAGTTAGGGATCCAACTTTTCTAGGGGACCTCTTCCTTTGTCAATGGGTGAGGTCATCAGAACGGATCCTTTAGAGTACCGGTCTCCTTGGACCACCCGATGTCAGGTGACCCCAGTGTCTCTCAGCCTGTTCTGACTCGTTGATAGTTGATATTTTATTTATCATAAGAAAAAAAAAAACGAAGGTATTAGGAATCCTGTGGAATGTGATCATTATAGAGAAGATGTAAGTCAGGACAAGATGAAGTATTTGGATTGTATATTTCTTCGTTTTAGATATAATTCTTTAGATAGTTATAGTTTACAACTTCACTTACCCCCTCCGCGTTCTTCAACGTTCATGACGACTGACCTCAATTTACCCATATTGATGAAAGTTTTGACATACTGTAAAAATACTAGGATTGTTAAGGGTACCCTCAAGTTATTGAGGTCCAATTCGTACAGATGCGATCTCTTTACACTGGTATGTGGGTTGTACTCTTCACGTGTCCATGTACTTTTCGTCGTAGCGAATATACTCAGTTTTTAGACTTTGTTAAATTTACAATAGTTGTCAAATTTACTACTTAACATCCTATATGATCTATTACTGTACAGTCCTTATTTTTACGTGTTTCATTTCGACATATTACTTAGTGTGTTTATATTGAAGTTTTAGTCTAGGTATAGTGTTCTATGATGTACGTCTTACTCAATTAAGAACTTAAGGTTTTCATCCTTTACGATTTAGTGTCATAAATCCCTGTGTTCGGATTCATCATCTTAACATTTTGTTTCTTACAATAGTGTTTTCAGTATTATGTTAATATACATGTTAAATCTAGAATTCCCTTTTCTAGAGTTCTTGGTATTTCTATGACCATGAAACATAGATGATAAACCCCGAACTCGGTCTTATCATCCGAGTCGGGATTCGAATAATTAACCGTGGTTCAATCCAGTTGGATCCGGGATTAACTCATTAATTTCGAAATTTATTACGTAACTAATCTTTTTTTTTTTTGATACGAGTATCGAAATGATAGACGAGCATGAATGACATTAATCAAGTCTCAGGTTCTCGTACCTAAATCACTGGAAAGAGTTCGGATAACTTGAGAAAGTTTTTGGGATTCGACAAAACGACAGTAAATAAATATATAGACCGATAAATAAATAGGAACCCGAAAATCTTTATTCTCCTGGTAACTGGTAGGTCATACTAGGTCGATCAAACGTCAGTCTCCTTAATTTTATTTTAACCGAACGGGTTCCGGTTTGTCCTTGAGACACCTTTTCGTTCTGGAGACTGTCGTCACTGAACGTCGATGACATTTCTGGATAACTATGACTGTCGAATTGTAGGAAGGGGACTATAGATAAGGAAGAGGTATCATTATTTCAAAAATAGATTCTTGTACCGGTGAGTGTATCTTTCACTTAAAAGGTTGGAGGAAATGCCAATCTACACTGGTATACTACTTCAAGACCTGTTTTCATTCATGTGCCTCTACAGGAAAGAAACACCGACGAAGATTCTTGAAGGACGTATTCTGTTGAAACTGAAAGAAACAAGAGTAAGAAGAGACGAGGGACCATGAAAAATGGATGTTTCTATGTCCTTCCTTCGTATTACTCGACCTCCTTCTGATTCAAGGACTCCTGGAGTACCTCGTCTCAACGGGTTAGTTCGGTCCGGACGGACCGTCACCTTAAAATACATCTTTACTTCAAGACATCGTAAACAGTGTGACCAGGTACCCAAAGGATAATGAACGTCAGTTGGATAAGGAAGAACTATTCTGTGATTTACATACAAATACTTTGATTTAGTCGATTAAAAAACCGTGTACCCTGGTACAAGACGGATGGTACAGTGTTCTGTGTAAAAGGTGAGATCGAGGATTTTAGGGACAATACAGTGAAAACCCAAAACTTGTACACGACACCAAGACAACAGTCGTAACCTATATCTTTCCTATTCTAAGAAATTAAATTTTTCTACCAGGTTTGGAACAAAGGTTGAGTATTTATTGAAGTAACACCCGTACCTCCCATACGACGACTAAGTCTCTATCCTCGATGTATTGAGTCTAAGTCTTTCAAGGTGACTATCGAGGAGTCTATAACAAAAGTTATTTTCAACAAGGTTCACTTTTACGTAAAATCTACGACGTCGTCACTACATAGTATGCAAACAGAAGGTCCCCTTACCCCTCCAACAAGCAAAGAATATACGAAATTCAAAAATCCTCATTTTTACGTTATATTTACATTTCACAATAGTCCTAGTGATGTTTCACTTTGTACTTCTTACTTACGTGTATTTGTAGAGAGAGTCCGTAACAACTCATTTAAGTCCGACTTCTCGTTTGGAGTTAACATATTTGATATTTGTATAAGTTCCTAGGACTACTTTCGATTCGCTGACCTCTTTATGCTCCATGTCGTAGTTTGTCCCCCTGAAGCGTCAAACCTCTGTGAACCACCAGAGGGTTAAAACCTGAGAAACCCAAAGCACCTGAAGGGACGTTCTGTCGACCTACAGGGCCAACTCTGTTTCGAGTGTTACTCTATGTCTTTACGCACATCCTGTCTCTACACAAAGTTCGTGGAACGTGGAGTCGACGATCAGTGGGACCGGTTCCTAACACCCCACTACTTCGACCCACTCGACTCCTACAACGTCTCTTGGTTACGAGTCACTTGGTCGTCGTTCACAACACTCTTCGACGGACTACCGGCTGACAGTTGTCCTGGAAAGTTTTCGTTACCCCAGATCTTCTTCTGGACCGACTTGGACAGTTCGTCCTTCCCCTCTGGTTGTCCTGTCCTTTCGTCCTACCATACCACGACGACCGGATGTAAGGGTTACGACGATACCCTTACTGGGGACGACAGACTTTTCACAGACTGGGTCTACGTACATCGGTAGGAAACCTCGAACTTTGGATTGATTTCAGTGGTCCGGAGAGTAGAAACGACTCAGTGTGGGACGAGGTTTCCGTTCCGGGTAACTATAGGGTAGGAGAAGAGGTTTTGGGTGACACGGAAAGGTAGGGGGTACGGACTGGAGTCGAAAGAAAAGAGGTTTCGGTAAGGAGACCCGAGAACTATATAAGGTGATTTCCAAATTTGAGACTTAACACATAAAGGAGATAGAAGGTGTAATTGTTCTTGAGGACACAGGTCACTCAGGTGACCAGTCAAGTTGTCGTAGGTCACAGTGATCCAGCGGGTCCTTCTAGACGTAGATGGAGATAAAGATCCCGATAAAATAGGTGATCTTTTTAGAGAACGGTCGATCTATACGGGTAAGGACAGTAAACGGACCTATCAATTTAGGGGTGTAAAAAGATGGAGAAGTCGAGACTGTCTTCGATTTTAAGTGTTGACGGATCTAAAAACTGTAGAGTCAAATAAAACAGGAGAATAGACAACAGGTGAAATAAAGACTACGTCAGACAGAGGTCTGGATATGAGAATTGAACTTTAGGGATTCGAGAACTTGGACTTAGGTCAAACGTTGTCTTAAATGAAAATGGGTTTGTAGAGATTCTAACTGTGAATAAAATCACCTCTCTTGTAATACATCTCCGACTACGGTATTTATGTAGAAATACAATTTATTTCGCAGAGTATTGGACTAGAGAAGTGTTCTTGGAAAAAATGTAGTTTAGAGTTACCTTTCTTGTTAATACTTACAAAGACTAAAGTCCTGGGGTTTACTCTTTCTCGGAGTTTGGGACGGTTCCAATGACTTTGAGGTTTTCTAGGGTTTACCCTTGGGACTTCCAAAATCTATATTATACACAATAGAAGGACTCGATTCCCTTTGTGTCAACCATGACCGTACCGAGAATCTCGTCTGATCTCTTAAGGACTCGTTGGTCATAGATGATGACTTCTACATCAGAGGTCCCTGAACGTATCGATAACGATTTCTAGAATCAAGTTTAGAAAGACAATATGAACTTAGACAGAACTTAGGACGAATGTACTGACTCTAAGGTCAGACGGAGTCTCTAGTAGGAATTTAACCTAGTCAGTAATTAAAGAAACCGGTAATTGAACTCCGACAGTGTAGAACATCCAACGAGTGTACATCCTGAATCGGTTTTAGACGGTCGAGTATCCTCTCTCCTCGTTTTCGGTTTCTCCGTCATCTCTTCAATCAAGTGATACTGATACAGTCGTTGTTCAGTACAAGCTAGTTCGATGGTGTCTCTTCCTCTACATTTCCCTTCATCTAAACTCTATGCTTATTAAGATTAGTGAATTTTAACTCTGAATTTTCGATCCCTTTCGGTTTACTTTTAGTGGTTCCCCCAAATGACTAATTTAGAAAAATTTACCATGAATTAAGATAAAAAAATTATCGTCACTGAAACTATCGAGTAGTCTTAATAGACACTCTAAAAAATTCTTATGTTCAACTACCGAATGTAGGTTGGGAATCCCCCTCAAAGAAGGTAATCCAGTTCGAGTCTCCAAACCTCAGTTCAAGACACCCCGGTCACACCATCTCATAATTCTACTGTCCCTAACCTTAGTCTGTATAGACGGAAACTTGTTGTCCAACCAATAGATAATGTACTACACTAGAACCTGTTCTGTAATCTAAAGTTATTTGAAATTTATGTAGTAGATATGTTAATGTTTATAATGATGGATGAAATATCCTGTTTCTTCTCTGTGTCGTCGAATTTCTTTTGTCTTCATATAAAGAGAGAGGACAAATAAAGATACGGGTAGGTTCCGACTACCTCGTCAAGACTCGGTGTTTTGATAAGTTCTTGGGTCTGTGACCTTCGTAAAAGATTACAGGTGACCTGGTGACAAAGAAAAAAAAAAAAAAATTTAAAATAAATAAATAAAAAATAAAAAATTTAAAATCTTAGAAATTAAGAATGTACGCAAGGGTTTGTACTTGGGGGGAGGGTGGAGGGAGGGGTATTGTAGAGAGACCCAGTAGGGGTACGTGGTCGAGGTTCGTACGACATAGGACGTAGTCTGTATCAGACCGCTAAGTTAAGAATGTACTATCATATGTACAATCTTACAGTAAGAGGGTTTAGTAGGGTGGGAGAGGGAGGGAGACTCAGGTTTTCAGGTAATATGTGTAGACACAGAGAAAGAGACAGAACGTATGTCCCAGCAGTAACGGNTATATGTTACCTCATTTCTGTTAGAGAAATTGTTCACCACGACCCTTTTGACCAGTTGGTGAACATTTTCTTACTTTGATCTAGTGAAAGATTGTGGCGTGTGTTTTTATTTGAGTTTTACCTAATTTCTAGATTTACATTCTAGTCTTTGATATTTTGAGGATCTCCTCTTGTATCCGTTTTGTGAGAGTAACAAAGGTACAGGATCGATAATATTTGTCACAACGCTACTTGTAACCCCATGTACACAGAGAAAGTTAAGACCAAAGGAGCCACACATACGGGCGAAGACGTGTTGTTTCCTTTTATATTCGTTCCACTTTTCTATCGGAAGACTTACCCTCTTTTATTATCGTTTACTTCGTTGACTGTTTGTTGATTAGAGTTTTTATATGTTTGTTGAAGACGTCGAGTTAAGGTCTTTTTATTTACTGGGTTAGTTTTTTACCCGGTTTCTTGATTTATCTGTAAAGAGGTTTCTTCTGTATGCCTACCGATTGTTTGTGTACTTTTCTACGAGTTGTAGTGAGTAATAATCTCTTTACGTTTAGTTTTGGTGTTACTCCATGGTGAAGTGTGGTCAGTCTTACCGACACTAGGTTTTTAGACGTTCGCTATTTACGACCTCTCCCACACCTGGTGACAAAGAATTGAACTCACTATGACTGTATATCCCGTCCCCATTACTCCCCGGTAGGACACGGAACCTCCTACAAATCAGGGAAGACCGGAGATGGATGATTTACGGTCCTCGGTTAGTAGGAAGTCAACACTATGGGTTTCCACAGGGATCTATAACGGTTTACAGGGGAACTTTCGTTTGATAGAGACTGACTTTTTATAACGTACTCTCATTACAGAGACCAGTACGGACCAACTTCGGTACTTAGACACAAGACCGTGTTTCCTTTCCTTTTCTCTTGAGTCCGTTTTTACGTGTGACAAAGTTATCTCCGGTAATTTATAACAATAATCTACCCTATATTATATATCTCCTTCTTCCCCTCTTCTTTAAAACCATCCACCGTCCCCACTGATCGTCTGACGAGGTCCATATATCACTTTGATTATCATGACACGATAAGAGGCAGGAAGTATCGATAGCACGGAAAATTCCTCCGGTGTACAATTTAATGGGACTGAGTGGTTATAAAATACGTAGTTCACAAATGATTTTATCGTGTCTTTGAATATCTTCTCGACACTCATTGATCTATTCCGTGACTAAAAGTTAAGTGAAGAAGAAATCTTCCTTTTATAATCAACATCCATATTACTTATTTTTTTCTTGTATTCCTCCTTTCTCTCTGGTCCGGGTTGGTTACTCCGTTGGTGTCATATTAAGTTCTGACTCTTGTAGAAAGTATTAATATAAAATATTGAAGTCAAAAGGGATCTAATAAAAGAAGTCACAGTAAGACATAGATTCATTAAAATTGGTATAGTACGAGGTTTTTGTAAATCGGAAAAGGAACGTCTAAGATAACTTTTAACGACTAGTTTAACGGTTAGACGTGAATTTGGTGTAAATGAATTTTATATACAGTTCTGTGTCAAGTAATAGAGAACTAATTTAGATGTTACTGATGACAATAAATATAAATTTAAGGGGTTTCTATTAAAAGGTTATTTACACGTCATATGTTCTGTATGAACGTACCTTTTTATCGTTCAAGTTCCCGATCTATAAATATCTCCGAGATTCTATCCTTTGGAAGAGGTATAAAGATAGGGTCGGGTAGGGAGGGACGAGGGTAGAGACGATTTGTCGTTTCATTAAGATTAACCTACTTACCTACATGGAATCATTGGAAGATGATATTATTCATGATCTCTGAGACGTGACTGACGATGGTGAAACTCATTACAATTTTTGGTCGTGTCATTACATAATTGTGTTACTATCGAAAAGTGACAACGACAAAGTGTCAACTTCTTTAATTGAGTATATTCTAGTCCATCCCGTGTCCGGTCGTCGTTGTACGTACATTACGGTCAAACGGACCTCCTAGACACCTTCTAAAGGTCCTTCTCGTTTTCCCGTGACGACTGGGACCTTAGTCGTGTATGTTACTGTCACCTCACTGCCAGGTTGTGTTGTATACGTTATACTTCCGTCACCCACACCTCCTCACCTTTCGACTTTAAGTCGGGTACAAGACGAGTGGTACCTAAGAGGAAATCCCGACCTATACGGGTCGTACACTGTGGAAAGAGGATCAGACAATCTACTCCCTCGTACGTCAAAAGAATAAGTTTGTTTTCGGAACACTTCCGAAGACGTATTACATAATATATATTACGTATTACGAGATCTCCATACTTTGGTAGATTATGTAAAGTCCTTATCAATGATTTGAGCGTCTCATCTCTCTCTCACACTCCTTCCTCCTCTATTTCGACCGTTCCGTCAAATGCCAGTATAAACTTCGTGTCTAAAAATAGTGTGTCCAGTTCCCCAGGGTACCTCCTTGAAAATTTGTCTTACGACTTTACTACTCGAAAGGTAGGACCCACATGATGAAAGATAACGATTCTGAGACGAAATTTTGTCCCTCCCACTATCATACGTAAAGTATCCGAAACCCACCTATTGTTGCACTGACATAAATTTTGACAATTTTCGTCACAGACCTTGAGTCATTTCCGAGTGTCATTACCATCGTTTTATTTAAAAATCGTAAAGACTTCTACACAAACTACTGTCATGTTTTCTGTCTAATTTTGACACATTCCGGTCTCCGACCCCGTTATCCGGTCCTGTCTTCGTCACTACTTCATTCCCATCATTCACACCTCTTCGCTCTTTCACCAGTCACCCAACCTCTCTCTAATCCTTTGGATGTACTCACTCACTACAATTGTTTAGGGTAGATTTACGGTTTTCATCATGAGGTATTTTACGTTATCGGTAGGCACTAACTTTTTGTAAAAACGTATTAACCATATGTCCTGAAGGGACCACCGAGTCTACCATCTCGTAGACAGATGTTACGCCCTCTGGGTCCAAGTTAGGGACCCAACCCTTCTAGGGGACCTCTTCCTTTACCGTTAGGTGAGGTCATGATAACGGACCTTTTGGGGTACCTGTCTCCTCGGAACATCCGATGTCAGGTACCCCAGCGTTTCTCAACCTGTGCTGACTCTCTGAAGTGAGTGAGTGAGTATGTCTCGGTTTGACTTGTTCGGAATTTTCAGTCTAATTTCTCTACCTGTACGTAGGACTTCTAGTCATAAAGGTTTTCACATCAAAATTTAGTGGTCGTAGTTTCTAATCGTCCCAGAATTTTATATCTATTGATTATTCCTGGGGACCATCGAGTCGACCATTCCTTAGGCGGACGTTACGTCCTCTGGGGCCAAGTTAAGGACCCAACCCTTCTATACGACCTTTTCCCTATCCGATGCGTGAGGTTATAAGAACCCGAAGGGACCACCGAGTCGACTATTTCTTAGACGGACTGTACATTCTCTGGGGTCAAACTAAGGACTCAGTCCTTCTAGGTGACCTCTTTCCTATCCGATGGGTGAGGTCATAAGAACCCGAAGGGACCACCGAATCGACCATTTTTTAGGTAGACGTTTCACCCTCTGAACCCAAACTAGGGACCCAACCCTTCTAGGGGGACCTCTTCCCTTTCCGATGGGTGGGGTCATAAGACCGGACCTCTTAAGGGTACCTGAGATATCAGGTACCCCCAGTGTTTCTCATCCTGTGTTGACTCGGTGAAAGTGAAAAGTGATTCCTGGATGACATGTCGTGTCTCTTGAGACGAATTATGAGACATTATCGGATATACCCTTTTCTTAGATTCTTTTTTATTCATATACATATTGACTAAGTGAAACGACACGTGGATTTTGATTGTGTTATAATAGTTGACATGACGTTATTTTTAATTAAAATTTTTAGTGGTCCATGAATCGTTTGTACGTCTATGGAGTCAAAGTGAGATCCAGAAGTCTTAACCTCAGAAACAATACAAAGACGAATAGTTTTTCGTGGGTTTTCACCAGGGTTTGGTATTGTTTCGAACTGGTAATCCCCTCTATAAGTACGAAGGATTCGTTCCTCCATTATAAAAGTAAACAAAATATTTCCAATGGTACAACTGTCTGACTCCTCCCTTCCCTCACTTCCTACCCTCATTACGACCTTTTTAATTCCCATTTTAGACGGTAATGGTCATATGACGTAAGGATTTCTGTCGGAGATTCTCAGTGTGACGGTAAAGATTACGTCTCAATAATACTAAGATTACTACCTTGAACTAGGTGTTTTAAGTGACACTTGTAACCACCCCAAAGATGTCGGAAAAAGGATCCTGTAGACCCTTACGTTCCTACTTCGATACCTGTGTATGGTAGGTTCGTACAAAAATAAAAAGGACGTTTATACCCAGTAGAAAGTGAACTTTTCTCGTTTATTAATACAAACTTCGTAGTAGACTCAATCGGTCATCCGTAAGGTACGTTTTTATACTACGGTTGGTGTTAGTTTTATGAAGGATTGGGAAAGGACGGAGTATGTTAATTTTTACGATTATAAGTGTTTATAGACATAGAGGAAAATTCTTGATTTGGTTAACAAGGACCGGTTACACTGGTTCTCCTTAAGGGTCTTTTAAGATCTCGATGTCTTTCAATTTCAACATCAAAAATTGGGATTCCGTTTACCCCAGGGACCACAAAGGGAACCAAATAGTCAGACTCGCAACGTCTCAACAATTCTCTGAGCATCAGTCCTCTGAACTAAAACTGAGGTACGACACTGAAGTCCGTTCAGTGAGTTTTAGAAGGTCAGAGTCAAAGAGTAAACATTTAACGTCTATTAAAATATTGTCTTTTTTTTAACATTTGTGAGTTTCACCTTATAGTTACTGTGGAGGGAAAACACCTAATGTACTATATTAGGTCTGTTTTACAGTCACGAGTTTCATTAATAATTTGTATTTAATCAGATATACTAATAATTTTAGACACAGATATATCATGGATCGTCTACCTACCGTACTCCATTCTTACGTGATAAATCAACAAGAATAATGACTAGGTTAATGAGGGTTATTCATATGATGACCATTGTTACTGGTAATTGTGATGTACCCCGAATCGAAGGACATCTCGTAACGTAAAGATATCTGAATAGAAGGACGGAACTTTTCACGATCCTTCGGAAGTCGTAAACCGATTATGGGAAATAACACTATCGATTGAGGTAGCTACCTAGGGGACTTGATACTCTGAATCTCTCTTCCTTTTCTTATACGACGACAAACTAAACCTTGAATAACTTTCAGAGGACACAAGGTCCAAGTTACGTCTTCTATGTGTACCCATCTCTGTGTAAACAAAACGATTTCCGTGAGTCAGTTTTCGTTTCTGTCTGAATACACCCTAGACCCTAGGTATCTTCTAGTCCGTAGTTGGTTGTGAGACTTTAACGTCTTTTTTCCGACGTAAGTATACATAAGTAAGTAAGTAAGTATAAATGATACTCAATCCGGGACAAATCCTTAGTCACTTGATTTTACCTGTCTTTACCTGTTTAAATTAACTCTACTGATGAAATAGATGATGACACCCGTTCTTAGAGTCTCTTTTTTACCTTATCAGGAGTATTAGTTGTTTTCTCAAACTTTCAAACTTTACGTGATGAACCCACGTTGGAGTTTTTACTGTCCTACTAGAGCTCAACAAAGGTTCCGTTCAGTAAGTTGTAGTGTCATTAAGTTCAGTTATAGGGTAATTCTGGATCTTCTGGAAGATCTTCCGGTTTTCTACTACAAGATAAGTGGTGACCCCTATCCTTACGTTTTATCCTTCAGTTCTCTATGGAGATCATTGTCCGTTTAAACCGGAACCTCTTGTTTTACTTCGACCCGTTTTCGATTAAATTAAGGTACTTCTCTTGTGTGACCAGTATCGTTTGTGGGAAAAAGTTGTTGTGTTCTCTGTTGAAATGTACACCTGTAGTGGTCACCAGTTATGGTCTTAGTTTAACTAATGTAAGAAACATCGACTTCTATCTCTTCGACATATGTCACTCGGTTTTTTTTTTTTTTTTTTTTGGTGTGTGGACCTCGACTGACACTGAGTCTAGTAGTCGAAGAGTATCGTTTTAAGTCCGAATTAGATTTCTTTCACCCCTTTTAGTGATCCGGTCGGTCCATACTGAATTTAGTTTAGGGGATACTTATACATCACCTCCCCAGTTTATCTAAGTTCCCTAATCTTGAACATTTGTCACACGAACTTCTTGATACCTACCTCCAGACATTATAACATATCCTCCGTCGGTTGTTATGGTAGGGTTTCTCTTTCTTTTCCTCCTTACGTTTCACCAATAGACTCCTCAGAAACGTTTTTCGACTTCTTTTTTCTCTTCACTTTTTGTTTCCTCTTTCCCTTTCAGTGTAGGTTAATTTACGTCTCAAGGTTTCTTATCTTTCCTCTCTGTTCTTCTGGAATAAGTTACTTACATTTTTATATCCTCGTAGTGTCTTCCCCTTTCTGATCTCTAGAGAAGTACTTTTAACCTTTATAGTTCCCTTGTAAAGTGGGTTTTTACCCGTGTTTTTCCTGTCTTTACCATCTCTGGATCATCTGTGTCTTCTCTGGTACTTCTCTATCTTATGTACCTTCTTGACATGTTTTTATTTAGAATTACTTGACCTATTGATGTTACCACAGTAGACAGTGGGACTTGGTCTATAAGACCTCACACTTCAGTTCATCCGGAATCTGTCGTGACGACAGTTATTTCGATCACCAATTCTACCTTAAGGTCATCTCTATAAGTTTTGGGATTTTTGACTACAGTAGTTCCATAACGTAAGTTATACAGTCATTTAGACCTTCTGAGTCGTCGCCGGAGTTCTGACCTTTTCTAGTTAGAACTAGGGTTAAGGGTTCTTCCCATCATGATTTCTTACACGACTTGTAACTTGTCGACGTGAGTAGAGGGTACTATCATTCCAGTACGAATTTTAGAACGTACGATCCGAAGTCGTAATACGCTTGGTTCTTGAAGGTCTACAAGTTCGACCCAAACCTTTTCCTTCTCCTTGGTCTCTAGTTTAATGGTTGTAAGTGACCTAGTATCTCTTTCGTTCCCTTAAGATCTTTTTATTGTTGATAGAGACAAAGTAGCTGATACGATTTTCGAAAACTGACACACCTAGTATTGGTCGACACTTTTAGAGCATTCTCTCCCCTCATGGTCTGGTAGAATGGACAGAGGACTCTTTGGACATACGCCCAGTTTTCGTTGTCAATCTTGGGACATACCTTGTTGACTAATCAAACCCTAACTCTTCCCTCATGCTGTCCCGACAGACAACAGTAGGAGAAATAAATTGGATATAAGACTCATGTAGTACTCTTTACGGTCCGACCTACTCGATGTTCGACCTTAATTCTATCCACCCTCTTCGTAATTGTTGGAGTCTTTACACCTGCTATGGTGAGCTTACCGTCTTTCACTTATCCTTGATTTCTCGGAGAAATACTCCCATTTCCTCCGTTCACTTTCTCGGCCGAACTTTGATTTATAATTTTTGTTTTGTTTTGTTTTGTGATTCTAATACCGTAGGTCGGGGTAATGAAGTGTCGTTTACCTTCCCCTTATCCACCTTCATCACTGTCTAAAGGAGAAAACCCCGAGATTGTAGTGATGCCTACCACTGACGTCGGTACTTTAGTCTTCTACTAACGAAGACCCGTCCTTTCGCTACTGTTTGGATCTGTCACACAACTTTTCGTCTCTGTAATGAGACGGTTGTTTCCAGGCATATCAGTTCCGATACCAGAAACGTTACCAACGTATGTCAAAACTCTCGACCTGGTATTTCTTCCGTCTCACAGTTTCTTAACTACGGAAGTTTGACACCACGACCCCTTCTAAGGGCTCTAAGGGAATCTGTCGTTCTCGTTTGGTCAGTTAGCATTCCCTCTAGTTACGATTTATGAGTGACGTTCCTGACTACGACTTCGAGGTCATAGAACCAGTAGACTACGTTTATCGGTTGAGTAACCTTTTCAGGTACTACGACCTTTTCTAACACCCGTCTTCCTCTTCTCCCACTGTCTCCTACTCTACCGATCTACCGTAGTGTTACGTTGTCTGTACTTGAACCCGTTTGAGGCCCTCTACCACTCCCTGTCCTTTCGGACCACACGACGTCAGGTACCTCAACGGTTCTCAGACTGTGCTGACCCGATGACTTGTTGTTCTGGGACAAATTCACTAAATATAATTGAGTAAAGTTTGACTGTTTTTGAGATGGCTCACAAAGGATAAGAGTAGTACGTGTATAACGTCTACTCTCTGGACTTCGTGTCTCTCCAATTCATTGAAAAGGTTCTAGTGTGTCAGTGTTTTACCGTCTCAAAACTAAGTTTGAGTTCGTCATAGAGGTCTCAGATATACGTATTTGCTAACGATATACGGCAATGAACAGGATACCGAACTTAGATCTCGAAACTGATCCACAAAATTTCAAATGGACTATGTTTTATTCCAATTCCTGAGTCAGGACCCTTTTCTTTTGTGTCTTTGACCATTCATGTCACACTGTGTGAGACAATGTTTCTAAATACCGTCCAAGACCCACTCTCTTGTGTCCATCTTTTATGGGTTCATAGTGACTTACTAAAACAGGAACACCAAATCTATTGTCCCGTCACGTTTGCACCGACAGTAAACTAGGACTAAAAGATTTACATTCACTACAAGGGTCTGGTAACACCACAATCATCAAATTGTGGCCTTACCGATCTTAGCCCTGTGGACACCATAATCTCTGATTTCACCCGATAGTTTGGTGTACTAGTAGAAAACAGAGTCCAAATTGGGACTGTCGTCCGGTTCTTCGGAGAGTATTGGGTCCCAGAGCCACGTACGGTTGGGGAATAATAAATACCAGCAACGACGTAGTCTGTAAAAGTAGTCACATATAAATACGACGGGAACGTAAGATGTGTTAACGAAGTTTAAAGGTGTAAAGCCCACATTTCTTAGGGGTTTATGTTTTGATTCCATTTCCACAAACGTTCCTAAAACAGTGAATTAATACTACGAGTGGGGTTCGTCCCATATCAAATGTAAGGTTTAATCGGAAACAGTACACACTTTGACATCGGAATACCGATGTCAATATAATTATATAGTTTACTTGTCTTTATATGGGTCTAAGAATTTAAACCATCGAGTCACTTTATTAACACACAAGTACTTTCTTGTCTTTCTAATTGGATAAAGGTTGACTTTAGTTATTTACTCATCTATAGTGATACTTGAACCTTTAAAAACAGATAAACAGTAAGAATCTAGAATGAATCATTATTTATTAAAGTTTCCGACACAATGTTTCACGTCTCTCAATAGTGAAAATTTTGTGTATAGGATGTTCTTGAATGAAATATCGTATCCCTTGAGACGAACTATAAGACGTTATAGGATTTACCCTTTTTTAAAACTTTTTCTTATCTATGTACACAGACATATTGATGTACTGACACGACATGTGGACTTTGATCGTGTTGTGACGATTAGTTACATGAGAATATATTTTATTTTAATATTTATTTATTTTTATGGAGTTTATGAATTTTGGTTTTTTTTTTTTTTTCTCATCTCTCTCAAACCATCTGTGGAGTCAGATCTTTATACAATAGCTTATCTTACAAATCCGAATCCTAATTATGTCCAGAATATAAGACCCTGAAGGGACATTGAGTCTACCATTTTTTTGACGGACGTTACGTCTTTGACCCAAGTTAGGGAGACAGTCCTTCTAGGGGACCTCTTCCTTTACCGAACCTCTTAAGGTACCTGTCGTCTCGGTCCACCCGATGTCAGGTACCCCAACGTTTCTGAGTCTGTTCTGACACGTTGATTGTGTATATAAGACCGTATGTCAAGTGAGTAAGTTTTTTCCGTATAGGATTCATAGAGTACAAATCCCTTAATTCTTATCTCTTCTGGGACATTCAGAGTCTGTGAGTGTTAGTTCTATAGGACCGTTCTTCGTCAATTTGCTTTTGTGAAGTTCTGAGTCGATTATTCCGTACACTAATTTACATCGTTCGTTCACATTCTCGGTGTTTACTCACTAGACCCAAAAGTCTCTCACACTTTCATAAGTTCTTTGTGACTCGTCTTCTCCATCTTAAACTGAGTTGTGACTATTCTCCACCCTAGGTCTGTACCTCTCTCGTGTCCCCGTTTAATAATTGTATAAGATTCACACCCCAGTTCCGTGTCTCGACGGGGACACAAGAGTCAACCGGGAAAGTGTTTTTTGGTACCGATCTACGTCCGTAGGTTGTTCTTGGTGGGACTTGAGAATGTATTATCAATGATACACGTCTCGTAAAAAGTTCCATGAAATATACGTCCTTGAGTGACTTAAACTTACAAGACTACTCCAAAAGGGGTGAAATGACTAATTCTTTGACTATGTGTATATCCCAATCATGAACAGGTTGAGTGTTGATCTTCGACCACCTCCACCCTTCCCTCGGGTACATCAGACACGAGGATTGGTACTGGGACCATGGAGAGTTTGTAAAAGTAGAATCCTAGAGAATATCAGAATTTTTAATGACGTGTACGGTTTCTGGAGAACATTAGTACTCAATATGGATAGTTTTACAAGACATATTTATTGATTTTAGTTAAAATTTTCCAATTACATAAACACATAATTAAGTAAATTGATTGTCTAACATTCTCAACTCTTGTCTAAGAACCAATAGTCCTCGATACCACCCCCTACCCACTCACACCGATTATTCCCCGGTATTGGAGGGTTCCTACCTTAACAAGGGAGACAAGAACTAACCTAGTTCCAGTTATGGACCGACACGATATCATAACGTCAAAATGTTTTACAACGGGAACCCCATTTGAACCGTTTCTTATTTACACTAGAGAGAAATAATAAAGAATGGTGACGTACACTTAGTTATTATTTAATAAATTTTTGTTTTTTCGAATTAATTATCTCGTTATGATTTTGATAATGTATGTTTGTGTTGTAAAAAATACCTTATTAAGGTAAAAGGTCTTTATGTGCACACTCCTCCCATTGTCCCGAAATCTCATAATCTTTAGAGTACTTCCCACCTGAAGGTATAGACGAAGACGTAAATCGGGTAACGTTTTAGTGGACAACACATCGGAAACTTTCTCAGGTGATATATGAGTACTTTCTTTCTCCTACGGTCTGAACCTCTTATTTATATACCTGGGGTTCCCCCTTTGTATCCCCCACTCAACTTTGTCCTCTATTCCTAACTGTATATATGTGTTGATACGTATTTTATCTATTGGATGAAATATCGTGTCCCTTGAGAGGAGTCACGAGGTACCACTAGATTTATTCCTTTAGGTTTTATTTTTCCCCTATATACATGACCCAACCGTTTGGGTTTATATACATATTGATTGACTAAGTGAAACACTATTTTGTCTTTCATTACTGTAACATTTTGTTGATATAAAATTATTTTTATTTCTTTATTTTTAAAAATTTTTCTCTTACATTTTCCGTTTTTGATAAAATCACAATACTTTTTAAAGATGAAGTGACCATGGGATTTTTCTGGAGTCCCCGAGGGTCCCCAGGGAACCGATGTAAACTTTTAACTACGGGATACTATAGGACAGAGAAATGAAACTTACAAATTACGACCGTAGTATAATTAACACGATTCTATAGTCAAAGTCGAGGTTCCGTTAATAAGGATGTAGGGAAGGGTCTAATCGTCACTCTACGAACTTAGGTCTTGAACAAACCGTTGGAGTTCCTAGATTTTCGAGGGGTTACTCGTCACTCGTTTTTGTTTGACAAGGGTGACGACGTTACACGAACGAGGGAGAGACGGCTTCTGACGACCGACGGACTGAAGTTTCCCTTGTGACACACTCCTCTGGTAGACGCCCCTCTTCTATCGTTCCACTACCTCTGTTGGTAGCTGAACTTTAGAAACACATTTTACTTGTCTACGAACCCGTGACCCTGCACCACAGTCACCTTCCCTCTTTTCTTTTTCGGGGTGTCGACCGTCCCTACGAGGTGTCGGGGTGTCCCGAGAGCGGGCGACGGGAACTGGAGTCAAGAGACCGTGGTACGGTCCCCCGGTCCCACTTCTCTCTTGAACCTTGAAGTTCTAATCGTACAACTAGACTAGATTGGGAGTGAATCTATATTCGGTACCTCAGGTTCAGTGTTTATAATTATCTACCAGTGTGGATTCGACTCCTTCAACAAGAAGCTGAAACCGTCTAAGGTTGTCGTCCCCTGACTTTAACTTACTACCGAACTTCCCCGAATCACTCGTCTGGTCTAAACTCTATTTTGACCTATTTCACTTGTACTTTGAGACATACAATTTGTAACTTGTCTCGATGACCCTTGTTAAGGTTGTTCAACACATTCTTTAAATTTCTACACTCCTTCCGTAAGAACTTTCAGATTGAAACCCCTATCTTAATTTACTTCTGTCTCTTCTTACTCAAGACGGAAGCGGGAAATGTCAGGCTTGTTAAAGGGTTTAACTAAAATAGAAAGACTTTGTCTATATAGATATGAACACCTAAAAACAAATTGGATCATAGTCGGAACAACCCCCCCACATTATAGACGGTCCGTGTAACACTACATGCTACAACACAATAGAGTTCAAAAGTATTTTAGGGTCTTGTCGTTAGAGTAATAGGGATAAGACACTGAAGTTCTTACCTCCGAGTCTCGGTAATAGACGGAACTGGATCTAGTGTGTCCCACTTCCCTCTCCTTGACTCTAAGGTGTAAGTTCGGTCCAAAGATTCGAGGTTTCGGTGTCAGAGTACACGGATGGAGGAGTAAAGATACGTAAACTAAGAGTTCACCCAAAATACTTTGATACAATTAAATACGGGGAAGAACCAACATTTCAATATCTGATACTGACCGTTTTATTGTAAGAATCCGTAAAAATTACGGAATACTAGAGTCTAAACTGGATCCAAATAAACTTGAAGGGTTACAAATAGGTGTCTCCAAGAAGTTGTCGTAATCCCCTTCCGGACCGTTTGTCTTAAGTGGTTTCTATTAGTAACGGTCTTTGAGGATTTGTACGTTTACTGTCAGTGAGACGGAACAAAAGATTCGGTCAGATCCTTAATTGTGCCAATCCTGTTCATATAGGGAGTTTCCTTCTATGACGGTCCTGGACCCGTTACACCCTCAAAGGGTCCGACGGCATTCTTCCATGATGGTGGTTGATCCACCAAGTTTTATTATCTATCAGTAAGAGAGTATCCAAACTCTCTTCCGAGATCCCTTCATAAGGACGGAGAAGGATCAAAAGTACCAACGGTGGTCAGTTAGACCGGAAGGAACCGAACGTCTTGAGGGTAGAGACGGAATCAACAGTGTGTTTATTGAAAGGAGGACACACACACACATAAACACACACATACACACACACACACACACACAAGTTTAAAGGGAGAAGAATATCCCTATGGTCAGAGGGTTGATCTTGGTGGGATTAGAAACTGGTGGACTACGTTTCTCGACTGAGTAACCTTTTATAGGATTACGACCCTTTCTAACTTCCGTTCTCCTCTTTTCCTGTTGCCGCCTACTCTACCGACCTACCATAGTGACTAAGTCACCTGTACTCAAACTCGTTTGAGACCCTCTATCACTTACTGACCCTTCGGACCGTACGATATCAGGTACCCGAGAGTTTCTCACCCTGTACTGAATCGTTGATTTGTTGTTTTGTTAGGTCATACTGGAGTGAAATTGAATAATATAGACGTTGTTAGAATAACGGTTTATTCCAGGGTAAGACTCCAAGGTTCACTTACTTAAAAACTTCCTACGATAAGTTAGTGGTGTTCGTCAATCAAGTATACTAATTTCTCTTCTCAGAGTTGAAGCTCTAAACATATCGTAAACAAAACAAAACAAAACCTTCCGGTTCCTCACCCGAGTTTCTGAGAATGACGGTAAAGGGTGTATAGAAACCGGTGTCTCCTTTGATAAACGAATCATCCGGGGACCTAGTAAAAGACAGTGTAATTCTAGTAGTGGGACGTTTGTGACAAAAGAAGAACCCATGTACAGAAATAGACTTTGTCAAACTAAAAACCGAGTAACAAAAGAGAGAGGTGCGATCTGACATTCAGGAGATTTCCGTTCCTTTGATAGTGAGTTTAAGGGTGATATTTGGATCATGAACCGTACATCCGTAGGTCATTTACAAACCACCTACTAACCCACTTATACATCTACTTAAGACCCAAAGTCATCGACTTAAACTTATCCCAAAAACGGATACGACAAATAAGATGAAGGTAAGTAAGTAAGTAACTTGTACATGATTCATGTATGATCAACGGTCTGTGATATAAGTCGTAACTCCTATTTTGACGTTTGTTTTCGTCGAACATCAGAGTCTGGAGGATCTTAAAATTTGTTCTTTAGAAGTTCGGTGGATGTTATCTCGTTCTTCATACGAAGTCACGGTACTCAGGTATGTATTATTGTTCAACCACGGTACCTAGGTATGTATTAGTGTTCAGAATCAGGACAAGGAAGATGACGAATGTCTGTTGGAAACATACGGTCTGACTTTAGTCTCAATTTTCAATACAAAATACTTTAGTACGGAGGTAAATCTTTCGTATTTCCTTTTATGTCAGAAATAATCAACCACTTTTACTCTGACAATGACTTAATCAACGTCACAACAGGACTTTGAAAGTATTCTCGTCGACCGAAGGTAACTTCCCTTCCCTTCCCCATCCTAAGACCCGTTCTCGGAACCATTATCCTGATTCTCAGTTTTAAAACTGGTACGTCTTCCCTTTTCCCATCTATAAAGTCCTGTTCAGACTGAACTCGAAACCCTAGTTTTGGTATGACTCTTTATTTGAACTCATTTAGTTATGTCACTCAAATGGAACTGACCCTGTTTATTATAAGTTTTTCCGTAAATAATAAGGTGTCTCTAAGGTATTATCGAACGACCTATCTCGTTACTCTGTTAGTTCTAGGAGTTACTAGGACTGAGGGGTCTTATAATCCGACTTATTTTAGTTGTTCTATTTGAGATTCTTTTTATTTAGTTTCGGAATGGAAATCTACCGACCATACTTTATCTAAAACCATTTAATGTTATACCGTCTTACCCCCTCTGAGGAACGGACTGTCATCAGAAGGACTTTTTATGGTCTCTACAATACACTAGTGTCCCAGTTAGTCTTGTAGGTCATTACAAGAGACAAATTTAAGTCACACTTGTAGGTGTGGTTACCTTTTATTTCAGGGTCTAATGGGTTGATTATTAGAGTGACGAGAACCCTCATCATTCCAGTGTCAATGTTATGACACCGATTTAATCTCACGACGGAAAATCCTGTCCGTATATGTATAACATTCCGAAGGGTCCTCCACGATCAACATTTCTTAGATGGACAGTTACGTCCTCTACATTCTCTACGTCCAAGCTAAGGACCCATTCCTTCTAGGGGACCTTTTCCCGTACCGTCGGGTGAGGTCATAACGAACCTCTCAGGGTACCGTCTCCTCGGACTGACTGATATCAGGTACGCCAACGTTTCTCAGACTATGCTGACTTACTAATTCCTACGTGTATACGTATAACGTCAAGTAAATTTACTCTTTTTGATCCTAGGATGACGTTCCCTCGTTTTAAACGGTCGGGTTGAACCCAGAGAAATCGGACTCGTAACAAAATCTGACACTGGAGGGGAGATTGACGGACTTCTCACATCTGTCTCCCGGACAAGGTCCTTCCCTCGACAGTGGTGTTTGTTGAGAGTATACTTGATATACTTGAGGTCAACCAAGGCTTCCTTGGTTACGACGGAGTAATATCTTAAAATAAGAGGTCTTTACAGTTTTTTGTTTAAAGATAATAAATTCGGTAGGTTAAACATTACAATATACGATTGGGATTGTTTGATTATGTACGTCTTTATAAATTAAATCCTTGTTTAGATTGATTAGTGATATTATAAAGTATTTTTAGGTGTCTCGATTACAACCTATTCTATTTCACTATCTCAGATTCTTTTTTTAAATCAGAAAGTCTACGAATGTACTGTAAGGTCAGTTTCCGTTGTACAGTTGCTACTTCATAACTGGAGATTGGAGTCTAAGTCGTACCGAATGTCGTTTTTCGTCCTATGTGAAACGCCACACTGGTTAGACCCGGGGTTAGGCTATGATTGACATACTGGTACCCTTCCAATGACTTGAAGATACCCGGAGTAAAAGAGGGAACATTACATTCCTATTATTATGTATGAAGTTACATCAGAAAAAAAAAAAAAGAAGTTCCATCTTCAGTAGTGCTTAAATAATAAATATGTCACCAATTCCTGTGTTTATTTTACCACTATGTTTCAAAGTCAACTCTCTGACCGGTGTTATGTGTCCACCTATGTCTGTAAGGTTGATGTAATGGCTGTTCAGTACCACCCCTCAATTTATACCACCTCCGTCACCCCTCTCCCGTCCCTACTGTTGACAGGTGTTGGTATGACGGCTCCTGAACCCCAACCACATTCCTAATAAACAAAATTTACCTTCCATATTGAAAATCTAAATATAAGTCGTATTTTAAACCTTTTCATAATGACTTAAAATCAATGACTTAAAACCTTCTCCCCGAAAATATTATACCAAAACTAGTCGTGTGTAATTGACCTTCCCGTTCTCAGTAGTCCAATTCTACTTGAAAACAAATGGGTCTCAATCGAACTCCTTTGTCCTTTACCAACGACGAAAAACGTGGGAAAGAAAGTGGTACTTAATTTATAAGAAACATTAAGTTCATTCTGTTTGTAGAGGTTATACAACCTAGTTCACAGACACATTCACACACCTTTATACACCCACATATATCTCATACATACATCGATAGGACTCAAGGTTATTCAGAGAAAATAAGTAGTGTTCAAAACCCGTTCAGTGAACTGAAAAATTGAATTTTTCCAGAGTTAAAAGAGTTGTTATATTAATTGACTAGATTAATAATAGTCAATAGATTTATAAAGAGTCTAAGGAAGAAAAGAATTTGTAAGGTACTACTATACTGAATATACTTATACCACAGAACTTTACTGTTATAAGATCAAAAAAATTAGGTCTACTCTTAACGGTAAAATTGCTGTATCATGACATAAAAATGGCAATGAAAGGAGAAAGAGATCTTTACCATCATGTCTAAGTGGAAATTCTCTACCATTGGGGAAACAAGACCCCAACGGCCCTTTCAACTACAAGGAAAATCAAAATGTTCAGATCCGAGCTATGTCCCACGTCCTACGAACCCCGACCACGTGACCCAACTGGGTCTCCCTACCACACCCCTCCTCCCCCCTCCCCCCAGGCCCTAACCCTTGTGTACATGTGGGTACCGCCTAAGTACAACTACACACCGTTTTGGTTATGTTATAACATTTCATTTTTCACTATTATTATTATTATTTCATTTGATGTAAAGTAAGATTTTACCTTTTGAAGTTTGTTCACTTTCGATTCACAAACTTATTATTACATTATCGTCTTATTGTATAGACGTCTCTCATTTTGATTCAAATTGATTAGAAATCTTGAACTCTAGACATACGATCTCATCTATTTAAAGAATACTCTGGACCTCCTTTTAAAACCGTCGAGTTTCGGATTGTCCTCTTTTCCTTGTGTCCTCTGGAACCGACTTAAGACACACACCTATGTAGATTAAACGTTAAAATTCTAACGAAATACGTCTCATTAAGTATACAGTATGGGTCTAGACGTTGTTTAGAATAATTTATAATATTAGACCAGAGTAGACTTTGTCACCCTTTAACTCTGTTCCTAGAGACAGGTATATTCACAGTACAGTCATTTTCCTTGTTGTCTTCTACGGTCTTTCTCGTGACATTAGTCTGTCGATTTTCATTATACGTTTCATTTCGATTCATTTAATACTGTTTCTTTTAGGATCCAGGTCCTTCATCGATACCATTTAAAATGGTTTTGATTTTATTAATTATGATTAGGAAGTTTTTTATACTCTGATATCTTGGAAACAATTGAGTAAGATATTCAGTTCGTAATGTCGTCGACACCGACGATATTCTTTTTATGGTGTCTACCCCATTTAATATAAGTTGCTCTAACGAGTATCGAGACCTCAGTCTTCAGGTTCTAGTCCCACGGTTGTGTCAACCAATGAAGATCACTCTAGAAAGAAAAGTCAATGTTTGGTAGTCGAAGAGTGACATAGGAGTAAACCGTCTCTCATCTCTCTGGTTCGTTCCAGAGATCACTAAGAATGTTCCCGTAGTTAGGGTAAATACTCCGAGGGTGGGAGTACTGAAGTAGATTAAACTTAATAGAGGTTTTCAAAGATGGAGAATTGCGGTAGTGTACTTCCCCACTACAAAGTTATGTTCTCAAAACCTGAATTGTAAATCAGTCATTGTGTGTTTTTAGTCTATGTCTGTAGTGTTCTTTTGTTTTGAAGTCTAGTTATAGGAAAAACTTATATACCATTTTTTTTTTTAGTTTGTCATTTATCGGTATTTGGTTTGACTCGTTGATAATTCTTAATATATGGTACTGGTTCACTCTAAATTGGGTCATTAACTTCTTAAAATGATAGGTATTTAATCACATTATGTCGTATGATTTTCTTCTTGTTATTGACATACTATTAAAGTTATCTACGGCCTTTTTATGAATTGTTTTAGGTAACTAAGAGGTATTATTTTATGATGTGTTTTATCTTTATCTTTTCTTGTAGGAGTTAGATTATTTCCAGTAGCTGGTTTTTTTTTTTTTTTTTTTTTTTTTTGTTGTGTGATTAACACCTTCTTCTTTTCGAAAGAGGGACACTAATCATTGTTCTATTTCTACAAACAAGAGTGGTAAAGAGAAGTTGTGACATAACCTCCAATATCGGTCCCTTTAATTCCTTCTTTTTCTTCCATTTCCGTAGGTATAAACTTTCCTCGTTAATTTTAATATAAATGTTTACCGTATATGAACATTTATATATCTTTTAGTAATCTCTTTTTTTCAATTTCGATTGTTTTCTTAAGTTGTTCTAACGTTCTTTGTTCTAGTTATATCTTTTTAGTTTACGTAAAGATATTCAACCATTTTTTATGTTTTTACTTTAATTATTAAGGTAAAATTATCATATTTTGTCTTATGAATTTTTAAATTGTTTTGTTCACGTCCTGTTTCGTGACTTTTAACATTTAGTGACTTTCTTTGACTTCTTCTGTCTCTTTTTATAAGATGCAAGGACCTAGTCTTCTGATATAAAGCAATTCTGTCTTTATGAAGGGGTTGACTAGATGTCTAAATTGTTTTGGGAATAGTTTTAGATTCCATCTAAGAAACATTTTTCACTGTTTGACTAGTATTTTAAGTGTACCTTTACGTTCTTTGAGTCTTATCGGTTTGTTAGAAATTTTTTGTTGTTTACTCTCTTGAGTGTGAAAGGTTAAAACTTGCAAGGTTGTGTTTTCATATCATTAGTTCTATAATAATAGAAACACATTTCTATACATAGGTATAGATCGATCCGTCCATCTATATTTATATTTGGCAAGTTACATTATGTTAATATCGGGTCTTTATTTGACAATGTAATTACGATTTGACTGAATGTTGTTAAAGTTCTTTTAAGTTACCACTTTCTCATTGACGAAGTTTTTTATTAATCCACTACTCACCTATAGCTGTACTTTTTCTTACTTCAACCTGAAGTGGGAATGGAGTGTGGTATGTGTTTTTAGATTGAGTTTTACTTAGATTTTGAATAATGTTCATTGTTTAGATGTTTTGAGAATCTTCATTTGTATCCAGATTTGAATGTACTGGGACCTAATCCGTCACTAAATAATCTATACTAGGGTTTTCGTATTAGTTTTTTCAGTTTATCTTACTGTAGACTTTCAATAAATATTTTTCTACGAGGGAAGGTTCCTCTGATAGTTCTTTCACTTTTCGGTTGAATGTCTTACTCACTTTTATAAACTTTTTTTGTTGTTGACTTTTCACATATCATGGGTCTTATATATTTGTTGAGTACCCAACTGTCACTGTAATGTTTATTGGTTACTCTGTTATTCATAAAGTATCTGTTAAAAAAAGGGGTTCTATCGGTTATTTGGGTACTTTTCTAGAAGGTCTAGTAAGTCAAGTCAAGTCAAGTCAGTAAGTCAACACAGGCTGAGAAACACTGGGGTACTTGATGTCGTGAGGTCCGTAGGGACAGGTATTGGGAGAGGGTCTTAGGTCGGTTTAAGTACAAGTAACTCAACCACTACGGTAGGTTGTTAGAGTAGGAGACAACGGGGAAGCGGAGGGTAGACGTTTGAAAGAGTCGTAGTCCCAGAAAAGTTTACTCAGTCGAGAAGTGTAGTCCACCGGTTTCATAACCTCAAAGTCGATGTTGTAGTGAGGAAGGTTACTTGTGGTTTTGACTAGAGGAAATCCTACCTGACCAATCTAGAGGAACGTCAAGTTCCCTGAGAGTTCTCAGAAGAGGTTGTACTGTCAAGTTTTCGTAGTTAAGAAGTCACGAGTCGAAAGAAATATCAGGTAGAGAGTGTAGGTAAGTACTGGTGACCTTTTTGGTATTGGAACTGATCAGTGTCGAAACAACTGTTTCATTACAGAGACGAAAAATTATACGAGACCTCCAACCAGTATTTAAGGGAAGGTTCCTCACAGAAAATTAAAGTACCGACCTTAGTGTTAGACGTCTCTAAAACCTCGAGGTTTTTTATTTCAGTCGGTGACAAAGATGACAAAGGGGTAGATAAAGTGCACTTCACTAACCTGACCTACGATGTTAGAATCAAAAGACTTACAACTCGAAATTCGGTTGAAAAAGTGAAAGGAGAAAGTGAAAGAAGTTCTCAGAGATCTTAAGAAGAAGTGAAAGACGGTATTCCCACCACAGTAGACGTATAGACTCCAATAACTGTAAAAAGGGTCGTTGGAGCTAAGGTCGAACACGAAGAAGGTCGGGTCACTAAGAGTACTATATGAGACGTATATTCAATTTATTCGTCCCACTGTTATATGTCGGAACTGCATAAGGAAAAGGATAAACCTTGGTCAGCAACGAGGTACAGGTCAAACTTGACAACGAAGGACTGGACGTATGTCCAAAGAATTCTCCATCCATTCCACCAGACCATAAGGGTAGAGAACTTTATAAAAGGTGTCAAAGAACACTAGGTGTGTTAGTTTCCGAAACCGTATCAGTTATTTCGTCTTTATCTACAAAAAGACCTTGAGAGAACGAAAAAGGTACTGGGTTGCCTACAACGGTTAAACTAGAGACCAAGGAGACGGAAAAGATTTTGGTCGAACTTGTAGACCTTCAAGTGTCAAGTGCATAACGACTTCGGACCGAACCTCTTAAAACTCGTAATCAAATGGTCGCACACTCTACTCACGTTAACACGTCATCTAACTCGTAAGAAACCGTAACGGAAAGAAACCTTAACCTTACTTTTGACTGGAAAAGGTCAGGACGCCAGTCTAGTAATCGGTAATCTGTTTACCAGTAATCTGTTTACGTGTAGTTTTAAAGTCACTCTATGGTGTAGTGTAGATGATCGTACCAATATTAGACGAAGGAGAGATGTCTTATGTACCATTTAAAATTGTCATCTCTTAACCCTATATAATAGTTCTTGAGACCCACAAAAGAAGTGACCGGTTTACTCTCGGTCCCTCGTCCATATCTACAGACTTGATTGTCGTCGTGTTTGACACAGGAATAGAATAAATTTATGAAGGATTCCTATCTAATCCCTCATTTTCACTTGTTCTTGATTTCTCGGAGAACTACCTTCACTTTCTCCTGTCACTTTTTCAACCGAATTTAAAGTTGTAAAGTTTTGTTTCTAGTACCGTAGGTCAGAGTAGTGAAGTACCGTTTATCTACCCCTTTGTTACTTTTGTCACTGTATGAAATAAAAACCCCCGAGGTTTTAGTGACTTCTACCACTGACGGTGGTACTTTAATTTTCCACGAACGATGAACCTTCTTTTCGATGCCGGTTTGATCTATCGTATAATTTTTTGTGTCTGTAATGAAATACTGTTTCCAGACAGATCAGTTTCGCTATCAAAAGGGTCATCAGTACATACCTACACTCTCAACCTGATATTTCCTTCGACTTCTAAACTACGTAAACTTGACACCACAACCTCTTCTGAGAACTCTCAGGGAACCTGACGTTCCTCTAGGTTGGTCAGGTAGGATTTCTTTTAGTCAGGACTTATAAGTAACCTTCCTGACTACGACTTCGACTTTGAGGTTACGAAATCGGTGGACTACGTTTCTTGACTGAGTACCCTTTTCTGAGACTACGACCCTTTCTAACTTCCGTGGTCCTCTTCCCTGTTGTCTTCTACTCTACCAACCTACTGTAATGACTGAACTACCTGTACTTAAATTCGTTCAAGACCCTCAACTACTACCTGTCCCTTCGGACTGTACCCAAAAGTTTCTCAGTATGTACTGATTCGTTGACTTGACTTGACTACGGAGACTCCAGGGTTGAAAATTACAGTCGATTCACATCGGAAGAATAACGTTTACTTTTCCCTACTTCTCATTCCTTATCCGTTTAATGAAACATTGGTGTGACGTCTACAAAATAAAGATTCGTGTAGAGAAATTGTCTTTGAGTCCTTAACCCTGTAATAACTGTTTAAATCGAGTGGTCAGGAGATTTTTGAGTTACGACCTGAGGTAGGTGGATGAAGGTAATACTTACATCACGAGAGGGAACTTAAGTTTGACGAACTAATTTTATTTAGTGGAGGTAGTTAAAATATAAATTCCTCATCTATTAAAATGATGAGGTCCTTTGTAAGATCACTGGTTTCTTACTTCTAAAACTGAAGAAAAAAGTGAACAAACTGGAAATCCCCATAACTGGATTCTTGCCCCTGAAAAGAGTCTCTAAGGAGTAATTCTCAAAGTTCGTTCCTCTAGGTGCTTCCCTTTTTTTTTTTTATAATTTCTTGATACGATAACAAGTCTCAATAATTACTTTTCAAACCCCTAATAATTTAAATTTTAGAGTCGAATACTATTTATTTATTTATGAGTAACAAATGTACTCAATCTTTAAGACGGTTCACTGATTTAGACACTGTTTTTCTAATCTTTCTAGATTTTATACTGATGTATAGATTTGATACCTCCCGGTAATGTTTTGAGTGTGCGGTGTGAGGGAAAGAAAATATACCTGTTGTTTTGAATTCCGACACACATTTTAAATTCTAATCCTTTAAAGGTTTACTAAATAAACTATAGTCACTAGTACTCTTTATAGTAATTTATATCACCATAGTGACTTTATAGGTGTGTCTTCAAGGACTTTACTCAGAACCACTGTGTTTGGATTCTCCGATAAACGATGGGAATCATGGCCGACATATAAAGTCATTAATTTGACTGATCGATTTATTCGCAATGGTGTGTCGACGTTTTGGAATTTCTTTGGCATCTATTCGATAATTTGATACTAAATACTTCAGTCGAAAACAAGTTGGTTCACTAATCTTAAATTATTCAATCGAATGAATCGAGACTTATCCTATCTTGTTAAGTCTTCTTTTTTTACGTACTCCTGTATTCTAATACTCTTCTAAACACAGAGTATAGAATTATTCGGTAAATAAGTCAATAGTTGACTAAGAAGTTTCAAGTCATTGTCCGTGTAATCCCTTATATTTCACAGTTTATACCGGGATGGGAGTCTTCCTAACTTTTCACTTCACTTTCAGCGAGTCAGCACAGGCTGAGAAAAGATGTGGTACCTGATACGTCAGGCACCTTAAGAGATGCAGTCTTATGACCTCACCCATCGGAAAGAGAAGAGGTCCCGTAAATGTGTTGAGTCCCTAGCTTGGATCCGGAGGGAGTAACGTTCTCCGAATGAATCAGATTATACTCTTGGTCTAAATATGTCTTTATGAGTGTAATGTCCCGTAGTACCACAGTGTTTATGTTGTGATACCCTTAGTCTAAACCCGTGTTTATGACGGTCAATCCCTCGATTCTTTTATGAAGTCTAATTTCATCGTAATCATCCCGAAACTACCACGTGTCACAAACGTATACTTCCTCTCGTCTTAACTTGGTTTTACACGTATCTTATCTTACAGTAGGTTAGACTAATTTCACAGAATTCACACTCCATTTGATACCACTTCATCCTTTATATCGTGGTTTATTATTTATAGTCACAATACTAGAGACTCAACACGTATACCGTTATACACTTTTTGTCAAAATTGACCTGTTTTAATCGGTTTATAAATGGTACCCAGGTGACATGTAGTCTGTATCTCTTAATACCCTTTCTCTATGTACCTTTCGTTGACGTTGTCAGTTGAACATTCATTACTCCTATCGAGGAGATCCGGAGCCCGGGACCGGAGCTCGCACTCCACAGAGGAGGGTCGACGGAGGGAACCGGAGCCCGAGCCCCACCGAGGAGTCCCAGTGGCGGAAACCGGAGCCCACACTCCACCGAAGAGGGCCGGTGGGGACTTGAGCCTGCGTCCTATCGAGGAAGGCCGGCGGCGGCGACTGGAGTCTGCGCACCATCGAGGAGAGTCGGCAAGGACGCGGTAGTATCGGACCGTGAGATCCGTCGACGGGGACTAGAGTCTGGACCCCATCGAGGAGAGCCGACGCGAATGACGCGGTCGAGAGCGTCGGCGGACGCGATTCCAGTCTTTGCCGTCACCATTCCTCTATGGGGAGCAGGTTCCATTCTTCGTCACCGACACGAAGCGACCTCGTCGGGACTTCTCTATGGGGTGGGGGTTCCATTCTCTTTGGGTTGATTCTACCATCCACAACGTTCTCCCGTAGTCTCCCGTCTGTGTGGCTTTGGTATGAGTGTCTTTTGATCAGTTAGATTAGTGTGATCCTGGTGTCGGAACAGATTGAGTTACTTTGGTTCGGTACGGAAACCCCGTTGGGTTCTACCCTCCCAGTACCACCTCTCCAGATTGTCTTGTACCAGGTGACCTCTTCCCTTGCCGTTCGGTGAAGTCATAAGAACGGAACTCTTGGGGTACTTGTCATACTTTTCCGTTTTACTATCCTGAGGCTTTCTCATTGAGGGGTCAGTAATCCACGGGTTATACGATGACCTCTAGTCACATCTTTATTGAGGTCTTTCTTACTTCCCTACCTCGGTTTCGTTTTTGTTATGGGTCAACACCTACACTGACCACTATCTTCGTTCTAGGCTACGATATTCTCGTTATAACGTATCCTTCGACCTTACAGTCCAGGTACTTAGTTCCGTTTAACCTTCACCAGTTTGTTCTCTACCGTTCCCACTTGCAACTGTAAGATCCTTAGTCTCTTGATTTTGCTAACCTTACCCACTTAAATTGAGTCTACTGGTAATATAGATGATGACGTCCGTCCTTAGGGAGTCCTCTTTACCTCATCGGTAGTACCAGTTGTTATCTCAGGTTTTACGTGATGAACCTACGTTAGAGTTTTTACTGTCTTACCAGAGACAAGTAGAGGTTCCGTTTGGTAAGTTATAGTCTCATTAGGTTCAGATACGGGGTCGGTCATTATGACTTCTTCCACTTCAACTTACCAAAATACTTCTGGATGTTCTGGTAAATCTTAATTGTGGATTTTTTCTACAGGAAAAGTAATATCCCCTGACCTTACGTTTTCCACCTTCAGTTCTTTGTGGACCTCTTTGTACGTTTAAACCGGAACCCTATATCTTATTTCGTCCCGTTTCTGATTATCTCAAAACGGCTCTTTTACGTGACCAGTATCGTTTGTGGGAGAGGGTTGTTGTGTTTTCTTCTGAGATGTATACCTGTAGTGGTCTACCAGTTGTGGTTTTAGTCTGACTAATATAAGATACGTCGGTTTCTACCTCTTAGAGATATGTCAGTTGTTTTTGTTCTGTCCCTCGACTGACACCGAGTCTAGTACTTGAGAAATAATGGTTTAAGTCTGAATTTAACTTCTTTCAACCCTTTTGGTGATCTGGTAAGTCCATACTGACTTTAGTTTAGGGAATACTAATGTGTCACCTTCTCTCTTGATCTAAATTCCCGGATCTAGACTATCTTACGGACTACTTGATACCTTACTCCAAACACTGTAACATATCCTCTGTCTATAGTTCTGGTAGGGGCACCTTTTCTTTACGTTTTTTCGTTTTACCGAAAGACCCCTCCGGAATGTTTATCGACACGTTTCTTCTCTTCACTTTTCGTTTCCTCTTTTCCTTTCTGTATTCGTACACTTACGTCTCAAGGTTCCTTATCGTTCTTCTCTATTCTTTCGGAAGAAGTCACTAGTTACGTTTCTTTATCTCCTTTTGTTGTCTTACCCTTTCTGTTCTCTAGAGAAGTTCTTTTAATCTCTATGGTTCCCTTATAAAGTACGTTTCTACCCGAACTATTTCCTGTCTTTAACATACCTGGATTGTCTTCGTCTTCTATAATTCTTCTCCACCGTTCTTATGTACCTTCTTGATACGTTTTTTCTAGAAGTGCTGGGTCTATTAGTACTACTACACTAGTGATTAGATCTCGGTCTGTAGAACCTTTCACTTCAGTTCACCCGGAACCTTTCGTAATGATGCTTGTTTCGATCACCTCCACTACCTTAAGGTCCACTCGAGAAAGTTTAGGACTTTCTACTACGACACTTTAACGACGTGAGTTATACGGTTGTTTAAACCTTTTGAGTCGTGACCGGTGTCCTGACCTTTTCCAGTCAAAAGTAAGGTTAAGGTTTCTATCCGTTACGGTTTCTTACGAGTTTGATGGCGTGTTAACGTGAGTAGAGTGTTCGATCATTTCATTACGAGTTTTAAAAGGTTCGGTCCGAAGTCGTTATACACTTGGCACTTGAGGGACTACAAGTTCGACCAAAGTCTTTTCCGTCTCCTTGGTCTCTAGTTTAACCGTTGTAGGCGACCCAGTACCTTTTTCGTTCTCTCAAGGTCTTTTTGTAGATAAAGACGAAATAACTGATACGGTTTCGGAAACTGACACACCTAGTGTTATTTGACACCTTTTAAGACTTTCTCTACCCTTATGGTCTGGTGGATTGGACGGAGAACTCTTTAGACATATGTTCAGTCCTTCGTTGTCAATCTTGACCTGTACCTTGTTGTCTGACCAAGGTTTATCCTTTTCCTCATGTAGTTCCGACATATACAGTGGGACGAATAAATTGAAGATACGTCCCATGTAGTACTCTTTGCGACCTGATCTTCTTTGTGTTCGACCTTAGTTCTAATGACCCTCTTTATAGTTATTGGAGTGTATACGTCTACTGTGGTGGGAATACCGTCTTACACTTCTCCTTGATTTTTCGGAGAACTACTTTCACTTTCTCCTTTCACTTTTTCAACCGAATTTCGAGTTGTAAGACTTTTGCTTGTAGTACCGTAGGTCATTTTAGTGAAGTACCCTTTATCTACCCCTTTGTCACCTTTGTCACAGTCTGAAATAAAAAAGCCCGAGGTTTTAGTGACGTCTATCACTGACGTCGGTACTTTAATTTTCTGCGAATGAGGAACCTTCTTTTCAATACTGGTTGGATCTATCATATAAGTTTTCGTCTCTGTAATGAAACGGCTGATTCCAGACGGATCAGTTCCCATACCAAAAAGGTCACCAGTACACACCTACACTCTCAACCTGACACTTCTTCCGACTCATGACTTTTTAACTACGAAAACTGAACACCACAACCTCTTCTGAGAACTCTCAGGGAACCTGAACTTTCCTCTAGGTTGGTCAGGTAAGACTTCCTCTAGTTGGGACCCTAAAGAAACCTTCCTTACTACGATTTCGACTTTGAGTTCATGAAACCGGTGGAGTACGCTACTCAACTGAGTAACCTTTTCTGAGACTACAACCCTCCCTAACCCCCGTTCTCCTCTTCCCCTACTGCCTCCTACTCTACCGACCTACCGTAGTGCCTGAGCTACCTGCACTCAGACTCACTTGAGACCCACTACCACTACCTGTCCCTCCGGACCGCACGACGCTAAGTACCCCAGCGTGTCACAGTCTGTGCTGACTCGCTGACTTGACTTGACTTGACTTCATTACTCCCGGTCCTAGCTTTTCCGTTTCCATGGTCCTAGTCCGTGGAGTGGAGAGAGTGGACATGAAAATATAGAAGACAAGGATCTTGTCACGTGTTTTCACCTGTAACCCATCTGTCTCAACAATCAGTTACACAAGTCAACGAAGTCAGCACAGACTAATAAACACTGGAGTACCTGACAGCGGGTGGTCCTAGGAGACAGGTACCTTAAAAGGTTCGGTCTTATGAGGTCCCTTAACGGTACGGGAGGAGGTCTCCTAGAAAGGATGGGTCCCTAACTTGGACACAGAGAACATAGAGGACATGACCGTCCGTCCACGAAATGGTGATCGTAGTGGACCCTTCCATCAGTTATTTGGGAGTATTTACTCATTTATTTTATACTTTATTTCGTTTGGTTGGTGTCTTCAAATACAGATGAAGTGACCCCCTAACTTCTGAGGAAATTATTTTTTTAATCTTTGAGTAAACTTATTTTTCATGTTTTCAATATCTACACCATAGAAGTTCCCTGTGAACACTACTTTTAGGATTAAAGAACGGGTGAGTAGTTCCCAAGTACGTGGAACATGAGTCCTAAATCTACTTATGACAAAACGTTGACGGAATATAGAAATAGTTACTTTTTACTGAGTTCTTATTATTTTTAGTAGAGAAGTATCCATCCACAGTTTTCGTTCCTACTAGTAAAAGTCACTCTTCCGGTCGATTTCTCTTCATTAATATGACATTTAGCTCTCTTTACACTTTGCCATAACTTTTAACTAAACACTTATTTTTAATTTAAGTCGTTACTGTTCTCTTCTTTTGGATTAGATACACGATTGGTAATCTATTGTCTTGGTATACGAAGGACGGAGTGTCCAGGTCAGGGTCTTTCTATGACTGATCCCCTTGGTCCAATGTTGTTGTGCTCCGGTTTTATGAACGAAACTGAGACAAGGTCCTACAGCCGGAAATACTTTCACAGTAAAATTCCTATTTACACTTTAAATTTATCCTGTTACCCCCTATCGAAACAACTGTGTTCTGTTCATGTTAAGGAATTATACAACTTATTTTATCTTCGTCGTAGGGTTTAGGTAAGTAAAATCACAAGATTTAGGTACTGTGTTACTTATCTACATGACCGACAGAAAACGACAACAACAAGTCAAAACAGACTGAGAAACACTGGGGTACCTAACATCGGGAGGTCCGAGGAGACGGATACCCTAAGAGGTCCGTTTTTATGACCTCACCCATCGGTGAAGGAAGGGGTCCCCTTAGAAGGGTTGGGTCCCTAATTTAGACATAGAGGACGTGGTTGTCTGTCTCAGAAATGGTGACTCTGTGGTTCCTTCGGGAGAAAATCGGTTAGTATTTTCTTTATACTCAAAGGTAGTTATGAAATCAATAAAAACGAGAAATTATATCCTTCATAAATCAATAATTCTCCCATTCCACTTGTATCCTTTTTTAAATACTACTTAGAAACGACTATCCTTTTAAAATTCAATGAAACACATAAAGTTGTCCCTTTTTATTTAGAGTTAGAAGGTCATGGATTGTGTTATCTATTATTTATCCCGAGAAAAGAAGTGAAGTCTTACCTTCTTCTTGTATTTTAATCCCCCCCGTGTCAAGTCAAGTCAAGTGAACGAATCAGCACTCGCTGAGAAACACTGGGGTACCTGACGTCGTAAGGTCTGTAGGGACGGGTAGTGGTTGAAGGCCTCAAATTGGATTGAGTACAGATAACTCAACCACTACGGTAGGTTAGTAGTGTAGAAGATAACAGGGGAAGGGGAGGATAAGAGTTGGAAAGGGACGTAGTCCCAGGAAAGTTTACTCAGTCGAGAAACGTATTCCACCGGTTTCATAACCTCAAAGTCGAAGTAGTAGAAGGAAGGAAGGAAGGTAGTGGAAGGTCACTTGTGAGTCCTGACTAGAGGAAATCCTATTTTACCAACCTAGAGGAACGTCATGTTCCCTGAGAGTTCTCAGAAGAGGTTGTGGTGTTGAGTTTTAGTAGTTAAGAAGCCACGAGTCAAAGAAATATCAGGTTGAGAGTGTAGGTATGTTTTGGTGACCTTTTTGGTATCGGAACTGATCTGCCTGGAAACAACTGTTTCATTACAGAGACGAAAACATATACGACAGATCCAACCAGTATTGAAAGGAAGGTTCCTCATTCACAGAAAATTACAGTACCGACGTTAGTGGTAGACGTCACTAAAACGTCAGGTTTTTTATTTCAGACTATGACAAAAGTGACAAAGGGGTAGAAAAACGGTTCTTCACTACCCTGACCTACGGTACTAGAATCAAAAGATTTACAACTCGAAATTCGGTTGAAAAAGTGACAGGAGAAAGTGAAAGAAGTTCTCCGAGAAATCAAGAAGAAACGAAAGACGGTATTCCCACCACAGTAAACGTATAGACTCCAATAACTGTAAAAAGGGTCGTTAGAACTAAGGTCGAACACGAAGGAGGTCGGGTCACAAAGAGTATTACACGAGACGTATCTTCAATTTATTCGTCCCAATGTTATATGTGGAACTGTATGAGAAAAAGGATGAAACTTAGTCAGACAACAAGGTACAGGTCAAGATTGACTACGAAGGACTTGTTGTATCTAAAGAGTTCTCTGTCCATTCCACCAGACCATAAGGGTAGGGACAGTCTTAAAAGGTCTCAAATAACACTAGGTGTGTCAGCTTCCAAAACCGTCTTTATCTACAAAAAGACCTTGAGAAAACGAAAAAGTTACGAGGTTACCTACAACCGTTAAACTATAGACCCAGAAGACGGAAAAGATTTAGGTCGAACTTGTAGACTTTCAAGTACCAAGTACATAACGACTTCGGGCCGAACCTCTTAAAACTCGTAATGAAATGATCGCACACTCTACTTATGTTAACACACCATCAAACTCGTAAGAAACCGTAACGAAAAAAACCCTAACCTTACTTTTGACTGGAAAAGATCAGGGTACCTTTAAGTCTGAATTTAATGTCTTTCTAGTACTTAAGGGATAACGGTTTAAGTCTGAATTTAACTTTTTTCATCCCTTTTGGTGATCTGGTAAGTCCATACTGGATTTAGTTTAGGGAATACTAATATGTCAGCTTCACTCTTTATCTATATTCCCTGATTTAGACTATCTATCTGAAGGACTACTTGATACCTGACACCAAGCACTGTAACATGTCTTCTGTCCCTAGTTCTGGTGGGGTACCTTTTCTTTTCGTTTTTTCGTTTTCTCGTGCAGACCATGTCGACCTTGAAACTGTCACCCATCGTCCTCTTTGCCTCTTCCGTTACTGTGGGGTGAGGTCATGAGAACGGACCGTTTAGGGTACCTGTCTCCTCGGACCACCCGACGTCAGGTACCCCAGCGATTCTTAGTCTGTGCTGACTCACTGAAGTGAAAGTGAAAAGTGAACGTACGTAACCTCTTCCTTTACCGTTGGGTGAGGTCCCAAGAACAGACCTCTTAGGGACCCTGTCCCCTCGGACCACCCGACGGTAGATACCCCAACGTGTCTCAGTCTGTACTGACTTCACTGAATCGTCGTCAACCTCTTCTAAGAACTCTCAGGGAACCTGACGTTCCTCTAGGTTGGTCAGATAAGATTTCCTCTAGTCGGGACCCACAAGAAACCTTCCTTACTACGATTTCGACTTTGAGGTCATGAAATCGGTGGAGTACACTTCTCAACTGAGTAACCTTTTCTGAGACTACGACCCTCCCTAACCCCCGTCCTCTTCTTCCCCTGTTCTCTCCTAATGTACCGACTTACCGTAGTGACTGAGCTACCTGGAGTCAAACTCACTTGAGTAACTCAACCACTACCTGTCCCTCCGGATCGCACGACGTTAAGTACCCCAGTGTTTCTCAGTCTGTACTGACTCACCGACTTTACTTGACTTGACTTGACTCCCTTTTTGTCATCTGGTAAGTCCATAGTGGATTTAGTTTAGTAAGTACTATATTTTAGTTGCGTGTCTTTAGGGAACGTAAGGATATGTGTTTATTACTCTTTCATCTTTTTCTTTAATTCCTTTGTTAAGGTAAGTGGTAACGTTGCTTTTCTTATTTTATGAATCCTTATATAGATGGATTTCTTTGATTTCTGGATATATATCTTTTGATATTTTGTGACTACTTTCTTTAGTTTCTCCTGTGATTATCTACCTCTTTATATGGTACAAGTACCTAGCCTTCTTAGTTATATCACTTTTACTCATATGATGGGTTTCGTTAAATGTTTAAGTTACGTTAGGGA